>WYDI02011731.1:0-35529 GCA_009867235.2 Psittacus erithacus
TCACCTCCTTTGACCTGCTGGTCACGCTCCTTTTGATGCAGTCCAGGATACAGTTGGCTTTCTGGGCTGTGAGTGCATACTGCCAGTTCATGTTCATTTTCTCACCGACCCAACACCCCCAAATCCTTCTCCTTAGGGCTGCTCTGAATCTCTTCTCTGCCCAACCTGTCGGTGTGCCGGGGATTGTTCTGACCCAGGTGTAGAATCTTGCACTTGGCATGGTTAAACTTCATTTCATATTTGCTGCAAGAAGTGCTGTATCACATTTGTTAATTATTTTTTTTTATTTTAATATTGGCATTATTTTTTAGATAATTGTCACTGAACAAACCAACCAGGGCTGCTCTGAATCTCTTCTCTGTATCCTTGTATGGGGGCTTGCCATTTTATCAGGGAAGGCTCTGTGCTGCTGGTGGCCAAGTTACCCTTCTCATACTGTTCACAGCATGCCAAGCTTGTGCTGTTTGCAATTGGCATCAGTTAGGATTGGGTTTTATTACTTGTTTGATATTAGCTGCTAGATAACATAAAGAGGCTTTATCTGATTTCTTGCCCAAGCATGTGAGATGCTGCTGATGGGCAAAGACTGTGTAAAGACACCATTAACTCTAAAGAAGAAGCTAACGCTGACAGTGGGTTTCCTTTGAACTATCAGAATACATTTCAGATTCAGATGCCTTTGCACAGAACCCTTACTTAATCAGTAATATTGAAGTCTTTGGACCTCATTCTCTTCTCCAGCCCGACTTACCCTGAGGTGACGCTGGAATGATTTTCCTCTGGATTCTGATATATCAGAGAGAGATAAAAATCTGACTTCTAACATGAACCTTGAATATGTATCAAAACAAAAAAGAAACAACGAGGCACAACTGACAGGCCTGTTGCAATATAGTGGAGATACAAGGTACATTTGGTATGTTGGTTGAAGTTATTGAGAAACTTTACTTGCATTGCAATGGGTTTTGGTCATGGGGTTTTGTCTTAGTGCATGGCATTTTGTCTTAGTACATGAAGACTTGTTAAAAATAGAGAGTGGATGTGGGATACTGGACTTGTATTTTAAATAATAATAAAAGAACCAGTGCTGATGTGTGAAGAACATTTTATTTAATTTTAAATAGTTGCTATTTTAGTAATCTAAATTTTCCTGCTGTACTTTAGATGGAATATGTCAAGTAGTTCTGTCATTATCTGGTGGTTTTTAATAGACTTAACTGGAATCTTATTTACAGATCAAATCTATGGACCAAATAGCAGTTAAGAAATCCCTTTTCTTTCTGAGAAGATAGTGTACGTACTCTAAGAAATGCAGTGGTGGCATGCTCTGCCAGCTCACATTCTCCTCTTGCTAGGGAGATGTTGGCTTGGTTGAGTTCATCAGTCATTAGGTGTACTAGGTTCTGTCTCCCAGTAAGTTTTTTTTGCAAACTTTTATGTCTTAATGATTATTCTCCCCATAAGGAGAGAATGATTAGGATTTAAGAGAATGTAAGGTACAATAGAATTCCAAGTGCCCTAGCAATGAAGTCTGATGTCTTCAACTTCCTTTTAAAAATACTTCTCAGTCTCTGCTCAGGTTCCAAACCCCCTAGTACGTTTCACTGAGAGGAAGCAGCAACATATTTGACCTTTAAATATCATCTTCCATTTCCCCTAACCCAAGAAAGGAAAGGATACCCATTCTTCCTACAGTGTTGAACGTATTGTAGAGGTTGTTGGGCAGTAAACTTGCTCTCACACACATGCTGTAGTAATGTCATGATAGCACTAGTTAAAAAGTTCACAATTGAAAGTCAACAAGAAGAAAATGCTTAAACAGTGGTGATAAAACTATGACTGAGCCAGAGCTCATTTTTGAACCAATGCAGCAAAAGCACCAAGGCTCTGGAGAGGAAAGTTCTGTCTTAACTCTTTGGCCTTTTTGGCCTTTTTAGCCTTTTGCACAAGCAGATGCTTGGGGATGGCAGCTCTTCCTGAAATCTTATTGATAGGACCAGCTAAATAAATGCGTAGAGTTTTAGTCACTTTCTCTGTGCCTTTCTCCATCTCCTCTACCAAAATAGTTCTTGTTGATATTTCTCCTATTAACCAAGATTTTCAGCAGATTAAATTCAACACAGTAGTTAATTGCCAACTTTATTAAATGTTAAGGCACTAGTTATGTGAAAAAGAAGTTCTCCAGATAACTGTTAAGGTCTGGAGAGGGTATTTCCTCATTGCATAGGAGCTAAACTTCAATTTGAATCAATAGTTAGTGTTCTGTGGTAGGGTCCCAGGTGGTATGTGAGTTATTGACATATTTAGATGTTTAAAGAATTTTGTTATTTATATCTCAGAGCTCCCCCCCCCCGAGCAGTAAATTGTCAGACTTGGTTTAAGTATTTGACAGTTCTACTGTCAAATCTTAGTGAATCAGGTTGTGCAGCTCCTAGAGCATATTTTAAAACCTTTGCACCTTCATGTGGCGCTACTTGGAGCCTTTGTCAAAACCAACATTTTCTGATTTGGCATTGAAATTATAGTTGTGAAAGAGAAAAAATGTCTTTTAATGCTGACTGCAAGGGAAGCTGTGACGCTGAAGTGATGGACTTGCAACCCAAATTCCAGTGAGGCAGAAAAAGTCTGTACTGAGAAAAAACAAATGCTGTTCTCATTGCAGTTGTAAGCAGGTTTGGGACATGCTGGAACACAGAGGTGAAGTCAGATAATAAGAATATGCATCTCTAGCCTCTTTGTAGGTGTCAAACGGTGTTTAGGACAGGCACTGACTGGCTATGATCCAAATCCTGCTGAAACAAAGAGGGTATTTTTGATGATGTTGGTTGGCTGTGGCTTGGGACTGTGACGAGTAATGGAGGAGGGTGCAGATTTTGTGTTTGCCTAATGTTCTCTCAAGCGGTGGAGCTGGGCTGGCAGGGAGCGTGGTTTGAAGGCTTCATTTGGGAGCAATTTTCCATTCTTGGTTCTTGACTCCTGACCCACTAGCCTGTGGCTAACTGGCTCTGGTGATAAAGTCCACAGGGGACACCACAGGGATGAATATCTCTGAAGCAACCTCTTCTTTCAAGTAGTGAAAATGGGAGACACCACTGAGACTTTGCTCTCCATGGGCAGACCTGTGTGGTCCTACTTCTTTGAGCGAGGCTCTGTGTAAATCATATTGCAGCTGATTTTCCTTTTAGTGGATCAGTTCTTGTTGCTACCCTGTGTGTGATGGTGCTTTGGGTTGTACATGAATGTTCCCTTAAATGTTCCTTGTCCCCACATGTTCCTTTAAAAAGCTGATTTCTGTCAGTGCCTCCTGGCACTCCCCTGTCCACCAACAGACAAATTGGTGTTATTAACTGCTGTTACCATACTGATTGCTCTCTGGGGGAATGACCCTCATGTCAAGATTTCTGCTGAGCACAGGATGTTTGCTGCTCCTGCTGCTGCAACCCCCAAATCTTACTTTAAAAAAAAACAGATTTTTCCTTCTGTTGTCACCCCAGCTGTGCTGTCAGCTCCACTCATGAAGGCACTCTGAATAATTGATTTCTGCCTTGTGCAAAACCAAAGGCCAAGGAAAGTATCATCCACACTGGTAGATAATTTGGGGCAAAATCCTTCATGAGACAGTGACCTGGAATAGCTGAGAGGCCAGAAGATGAGGGCCACCAATTCTGTTGTCCCTATGACCTTGCCAGCGCGTGAAAGCTACTGGGGGGCAGGTACTGACTAAATCTGTGCACGCACACTCTTGAACTAGACTACACTAGTGCAAGAGTTAAGGAGGGACAGATCTACATGTAAACAAATCATTAACAGACTATGCAGAGAATTGAGCTTAACCACTGCTGGACAAATGTCTTGTGAAGCCTTCTTTCTCTCTGTCTTGAGAAGCAAACAAAAATACTTTCTTGTTCTTAAAAACCAACAATTTACCTTTACAGAAAGGAGAGGACATTAAAACCTAAAGGAAACCCAAATGATGTGACTCTGTTGCCAGCATCATCTGCTTCTTTAGGCTTTGTTCCACTGCTTGCATTGTCTGTACTGTTAATAAGACTGTTTTCCTGTGAAAGACGGCTACTTATATATTCTTGCTTCTCTTTAAAAATGTGACCTTTACCTTTTGAGATTTTATAATTGCTATTAATCTGTTCAATAAGGAAAAAATAGGGCATAAAATATAATCTGATTTGTCTGACTTCAGTCTTCGATCCCAGCATTTGCTCTTTTAGCACACTTCCCCACCCTTGGGAATGCTAGCCCCTGCCTGGGGGACGGCTACTGGGAGCACATTGCTCCTCCTGAGTGCATCCACTGCAGCCTTTTGTAGGGGCAAACAGGCTGCCTCTTGCTTCTGATTAGGCCTTCATGTCCTGCCCTCCCCACTGCCTTTTTGACCTGCTGTTTGTATTCAGTAGCTATAGTCATCTTGTGGCTCAGCCTCCAGTGCCCAAGAGGCCTCTTGGTGTTATGCATTCCCTGGAGCTGTGCCTGGGTTGTAGGTTTATATTCAAAACCTCAGACTTGGTCAATGTAAGATGATAGTCCTGTGATCAGAGCTGGCCCTAAACTTCCTTATACTTTCTTACATGCCTTGCAATTTCAGAGCAAACATACTTTTAAACTACAGATATTTGAGTGATGGGAATTTTTTTTTTCAACCTTTTTTAAGGGTTGAATCTCACTGTGTCACTCTACTTCTCCCAAGTGGGACCCAGACCAAACTCCGTCCACACTTCATATTGTAGCACAGTACAAAGTGAACAAATACTGAAGAGAAAGCTGGAGGTCAGAAGAATATTCCTTTCCTCTCTTCTTACCCATGTATACTATGAAAGCACTTTTCAAGCACCTAATGTTTGAATAATTCTCCTCTTTAATGCCTGAAAGCTCTGCTAATGTCCGCCTTGCTGGCTGACTGAACTCACACTGCCTGTGTCTCCTTCCAGGATGACAGCCAGGAAATTATTACAGTGCAATCTAGAGACCATAAAATACAGGATAAGCAGATGGCAGGTCACGTCTCCTTCACATGAATAGCCTATGTCACCATGGCACTGCCTCAGCACATGCTGAGCCACACTCACAAGGTCTAAACAAGAAGCATCACCAGTGGAGGAGATGTCTTGTCAAGGCACCATCCCAGCAGCACAGACCTTATGACTGTGACAAAGAATTTGGGCATTGGCAAGAAGCTTAAGTGACAATGAGCTTTAAATACCTGCTGCTAAGATAATCACACTAATCTGTCTGCCAGCTTTTTCCTAATGTGCATTTTCTAATTCATTGTGGGAGGCAAAATCCTTTGAGTGGTGGAATGAAGACGTGGCGCTGTGACTATAATTTACATTGTTAAATAACTGGAAGGAGCAACTCTCAAAAGCTGGAAATCCTACCCAAAGCAGAACATCTGCCTTCATGGATTAATTTAAAAAAAAGATGAGAAATTAGTGTTTTCATAGAAAGGAATTCCTGATGCAAGAGGTCCTCAGTTCTGTGAAAGGGATTTAAAAGCAAAATGTCTTGGTTGCAGGATTTGCTGTGGTTCTGCTGTTCTTCTGATCTTTTTGAGTCCACCCTTGGAATAGGCGATCTTACCTTCGACCTCTCACTGCTCTGTGCACTAACTGTGCTTTGTGGGGACAAGATGCTGGAATAGCCATTTTTGTTGTTCCTGATGTCCCAGAGAGGATGTTTTTGAGCAAATTATTTTCTCTTCTCATTAATTGGGAAACTCAAACAAAGCTCTGTCATGTATTGGCCCTTGGTGCAGCAGTCAAGATGATCCCACTTATCCTTTCAGTGTTAATTGCAAAACACCTCTGCTCCTATGAGCAGCACTTTGCTGAAGAAGGCTGTATGTTACCTATCAATCAGCAGCACAGTTGGGTATATTTGGTGCATGGGGATACACCATGGTGTAGAAATTGTCATTGTTCCTTTACTACTAGAACAAATGAAAGATCTGGGATTCACAAATTTCTTGGTAGAATGGAGTTGTTCGATAGGAAAGTGTCTTCTCAAGAAAATGAGGAAAACATTACATCTAAATGAGCCACTGAGCTCTTAACAGTGGGGCCAGCAGGTGAGTAATGTGTACTGAGAGAGGCACAGCTATCCAGAAATAATTTCTTATGCAGTTTGTTTTCAATTAATGAAGATGACTGTTTTTCTTCCTTTTATACTCTACAGCCGCCTTTTCTCCCCCGTCCTGAGATGAATGGGGTGAGAGGGAGCAAGAAAAAACTTATCAAACTAGGTGGCAGCTCAGGACCTCTGTCTACGAGCAGTGCCTGGCTTGCATGAGATCTTCTTATGCATATTTGGATAGTGTATGGAAAACACCTTTTCTTGGTCTGCTCAAGGTGAAATAAGCTGTAATGTCACCCTGTTCCCATATGAGTATGTCCATACCCTGCAGAGACTGCGTTGGACACCTTTGTTGGCAAATTGGTCTGAGAGGCACATGTTCATGGAGCTGGGACTTGCAACTCCCTGCTCATCTCTGGAAAGGGCCCTTTCAAGGACATTTTCAAGGCATGTTTGCAGAGGCTTGCATTGCTGCTCACTGTTCATGCTGAGGAATAAATTGGATTTGACTATCTGCAGCTGCTTTTGGCACCTTTCACTAATGCAGAAATTCCCGTTGTGATCTATGAAAAAATAACTACCAAAAATCCTTCATTTTCTGAGAAATATTACTGGGCAAAATGTCACCTTTCATATAGCCCAGCTGAGCATAGCCAATTGTACCGTTTATTCAATAGGGAGCATTATAGTTTGCACTTTGCATTTCTAAAACTTGAATTTGCTAAATGGAGCACTTCCCACTGACAGAGCTGAGGTTGTACTGTGCTTCCCCCCCCCCCCTTTTTTTTTGCAGCTGGAAGCCATTTTTACTCATATCGTAGAGCTTCTTAGCCCTGTTGGATCTGGCTTAGTGTTTCTCAAGGGACAGAGGAAGATTTGCTAATAGCTTTCCAACCCACTTTAGTCTCTCTCTTCATAACACAAACCCTCAGCAAAACAGACTTGAGCAAGGTCTTTGTCCTGGATGACTTTTTGCTAAATAAGTTAGCAATGCTCTACTTAGCAAAATCTCATATCCCCGGTGAATGCATTCAAACTTACTGGTACACTACAGGGGGGCTGTGACAAAGATAATGTCAGAAATGCTGAGAGAGGAGTTGTGTTTACGTTTAAACCCTTAATGCAGCCAATACCCAACATGGGTGCTTGCACATGCCAAAGAAATGAAGAAATATTTTGACCTGAATCAGAAAAATCTGTCATTTTTGCACAGAGAATCTGGAACTGGTCCCTCTCTCTCACAGATGAATGCCAGAATAAGTTGTCCACCTTCAGAGAATTAGTTGACTTTGCCTTTCAAGAGCATTTGTTTCTTCTATATGAAATGTATTAATAAGTGTGTTTTTTACAGCAATCTTAGTTCCTAAAAATACGTATGCTGGGGTTTTAGATTTTTATTGTTCTCAGACTCATGTGGAAATTGTATGCTGTAGGGCCTCTTTTTTTTTAAATGCTTTTTCTTATTCCTGTCATACAGTGAAATGAATTTCTAGGTGACAGATACTGGACTCTGACGGGCATCTCATCTTGTATTGAGGCTAGTGACAGCCTGAAAGAAATTGCTCATCTGAGTCAACAGCCAGCTTCTCCAGTTGCGTTTGTCTTCAGTGCTAATTTCATTTCTTTGCTCAGTTTTCCTGGAATCTGAGCACACACATACGACCTGATAAATAACTGAAGCCAGCAATAACAATAAAGAAAAGTTCTACACTTCAGAGGTCAAGCTAGCCTCCAAATCATATTTGCCCTAATGGAGAACAAATTCAACACTACCAAAAGTCAAATGAATGTTTAGTCACCTGAGAAAATAGCATTATAAGCTGAAATGAGCTCTCATTATTTTTTCCATTTTATTTCTCTAATTTCTCCTTGGCTTCTGCTACAAAACTAAAAATAGGGGCATTAGTCACGGGGTACTTCAGAGGCACCCTCAAGGCAGAAGCAAGGTTCGAAGGTAAATCAGAGCTGGTGGCTCTTACAATGGATGAAGTCGCTTGCATTAGGCCTGCAGGATGCAGATTTTCATTTACTTGATTTATTCCTATTGTTTAAGCTGTGAAGTGGCACAGGCGCGATGGAGCCAGGATGATGAGGGACTTTATAGTGAGCTGTCAGGGCAGAAAATCCCATTGCGAAGGGACTCTTTCCTCAGGGCTGTTTGTGAGGATGATGCAGCAGCAAGCTAAGTGAATGATTTAAAAGGGTAAAGGAAAAAAGACGTGGGGAAATAGGCAAGTAAATTATCTGACGTGCTGTTAGGCACAAAGGTGATGGACTGCCTGGTGCAAACAACTGCAGACCTGGGCAGAATCAGACCTCTTTCTGGAGGTGAGATGGTGATTCCTTTCTGGAGGTGAGAAAGATGTCTCAGCCCCTCATCCTGCTCTGCACACCAGCCGATTTGTCTCTTCCTCTTCCCACAGGAGCTGGTCCCTTCCTTCTCCACCCAGCATGAGAGATGCTGGTAACCTGTATCCTGATCATACCCATAAGCCTCCCTCCGCCTTCTAATATGCTTTGAGTGCGTGACTGCAAAAGCTGGTAGCTGTCTAATGCAATATTTCTGACAGCCAAACCTGTTTTTTTTGTGGCCCAAAAGGTGAAAAGTAAATAATTTTTTTCTGTCATTGCTGATGTCATCAGGTCACTTTCCCACTTTATTGTATCCCCAGCACCCTAGAAAGAACATCCTGGGTAAGGCATCTTGGCAATAAGAAGGTGTTTTATTGATAGGTATGTTGCCTTCTGGAGAAATAATGGAACCATCAGGGCCAAATATCACTTTAATAGCATGTTCAAGACTTCCTCTTGCAATTTATGTCTTGGAAATTCCATAAACCACATTTATATTGCAAAGTATTGGAAGATAGTAAGGAATTACTGTGAAGGTAGATATTAGCATGGGCTGGGGAAAACTGTAGAACCTTTTATGTATCCTTCTGTGTCCCTGTAAAATCTCAGCTCTGTCTTACCTCATTTGATATATGCTTGTTGCTATGGGCATATGAGTCTTAATTGGTTACAGGAACTTTTCTACTTAGTTTAAGTGCAGTTGTGGAGTTCATTAAGGGCAGCTACATAGCTATGGTCTACATACAAAGGATGAAACATTTTCTGTTCTGTGGGTCTCAATTATTTATTATGGAAATCTCTTTGTAATTTAACTTCACTTGATTTGTGTTAATGATGACAAAAGCAATTCTGACCGATTGACTTGCATGTAGTACATGGAAGAGGGTGGACATCAGTAATGCCTTTGAACTTCTGTGCTTTAGAAACATCATAACAGAGCTGTCAGCAAGCTGACTTACCACTTAAATTGAATTTTTTTCATGTATGTTAGTGTATGCATTTTATAGTAAGTTACATTGAACTAGCTTACTGAAGGATGTCTTTCTGATTTTGTGGCTTTTGTTTATCTGCTTGTGCTGTATTTGTAATGGGAATTCATTTGGTGCAAGTTTCCTGTAAATACCAAATCCTCCCCCCCGCCAATATCCCCAAGCAACAACTTGCTCCTCTTCCCACACAATCAAAATATTTTCAGAAGAAAATTCTAATTTTTGTCAAAACAATTTTCTCTTCAGAAAAAAACCCTAGGCAGTATCATGGTTCATTTCAATATTAACATGAGCTGCTTGAGGTGATCTTTTTTTAGTGATAGTTGTGTCCTTCTCTTCCATTGACCAGGTTTCCAACTCACCAGTGGCTCCTCTGGTACTGGGATATTTCTCTTCTTGTGGAGCTGGGGGATTTCTGTGTCAGTGATGTGCCTGGGAGATGTAACTCAGTGCCAGAGGCTGGGCTGAACAGGAGAACAAGAGCAGGAGGTATGCAGCTGTGTGGGAGCACATACAATCAGGTATGTCAGTATCTTTTTTGAAGTGAAGTCTTCTGAATTATTCTTTTAAGGCATATCCCTTTCTTTCTTTGATTTTGGAATGATAACAGATACCAGTTTTTCAAACATCTTAATTTTTAACCAGCTATATACCAAGCTCAGTACGTTTTGGTTTCTTTCCCAGTTTCCTCCATCAAGGGGTCAAAGCCAGCTCCATGAAAGCATGGTGCTTTCTAGCACAAAATATCCAATTTTAAGGACAAAAGGACAAATCTTTTCTGGAGGAGGCAGGTTTGATGATTCGCAATTGTAATGACATATTTATTCCAGGGCTAAACTTGTCCAACTATTTATAAGTGCACACAATGTAACAGCTGTATATGCTGTATATATTGTTTGGCTGTGGGAGAAGGAGTGCTACTCCTGGCATAAAAACAACAAAGTGGATGAATCTGAGAGCTAATATGATATCCTAGACACTCCTCCATATATCAGTAGAAGGAATAGTACTAAAAAGGCTGCTTCTCGGATTTTAATAAGATGGTGTCTGTGAAGATTACATTTTGGCTTATAGTACAATATTTCATTTTCCTCAGTTCTTTAGAATCTTTTTTTAATAATGCATCTGTGTGTACATTTTGTGGTTGCAAGCATATTTTAGGTCACTCAGTCAAGTGACATTAAAAAAACTTGCTAACAGTGAATTTCAAATGCTGCTGATAGATGGGTGCAGTAGCTCATCTGGTAAACAAGCTGTTCCTCAGAAAAAGTTACTCGTACTGTGTATGACAATTATGGCAACTGAAAATGTTAGTTCAGCTTCATGTCACCAATGCCATCAGCAGGCAGATGGCTTTGAGATAACCCCAGTCAGACTGGCCATGTCTGTTCCAATAACAAAGATAAAGTGTTTTTTCTGTCCCTATATTTAACATAGCCCATACCAATCTGATATCACATTGGGTAACTCATAATAAGTCTGCAGAAATCAACCATTCAAAGGAAATCTGTAGTTTTCACTCAGCACTCTTCTTTGTTCTTATAATTTGATGTATGTTTCACGAGGCTGCATTTTTCCATATATATACTATATATACTGGGCTCTTATTCCAGCCACACCTTATAATCAGATTTCCTGGAAGCTGGAGACAAGAGAAATTCTTAAATGTTGTTGATTTTAATTGTCTTGCCCATATTTAGATCCTGGCTGATCAAGTATGCGTGACACCAGCGTTGTGTTTACTGAAAAGCAAACAACATTTGCACTGGTGGGAAAACTGTCTATCTATACCTCATCTTAGATTCAGCACCTGTCAGCACTCCCACTTGTATCAGAATGGTATATTCTGTACTAGTAGGCAGCAGTCTAGGCAACCTAGAAAGTATTAACTGCATCCCTGAAAATTCCTGCTGCTCATAACAGAGGCGGCAAAGAGTGACATTTGTCTTTTGAGCTGAAAGCTCAGATCTGGACATTGCTGCTTTGACTCAAAGTGTGCAGAATGGAGTAGAAAATGTCATTACTTTTATGTTAAATGAATGAAAATGTGCAAATCATGGAATGTGCAGCAGTTTTTTGACTCTTGAGGACAAAATAGATCTGTATAAGCTTTGCTGTAACTTATTTGCAGGTGAGACCAAATTTCATTTAAAATATAGCTCACAAAATTATTTGTTGATTTAAACCCCTCTAAAGGATCTAACTATCTGAGGTTCTTGTGCTGGCACATTTGCAATAAACAGTTCCATGGAAGGGTGGCTCAGAGTAAAACTTGTTGGTGGATAGAATTATGTATTTAGTATGTTCAACACCATTAATTGTAGCTGCTATTTACATAGTGTATTACAGGGTCAAATTGTCATCCTAACTGATTTATGCAACAGTCAAGATCTTTTACACATTCTAACCTTGAAGCAGGATGGTAAAATGATATGCCTCATGTCACCCAGAAAGTCAGTGGCAGCGTCAAGGTTGGTCCCATAGTTGCTGGACGCACCTAGAGACTCGTTCCTTCTCCATTTACTCTTCAAGGACACCTGTATGGCTGAAGTTTAATTTAGGTAGTTTTTCAAGAAAAGGCAGATTCTTTCAGTGGTCTGATGAAACAGAATGTGTATAAGGAACAACTGAAAATCATTTTAGGAATAATCAGAAATGTTTAATCCAGCTGGGAGGATCAATACCCAATAGCCACTGACAGACAGAGCTTAACACAGAGTACCAAATAACCACCAACAGTTTAAGTTCTCTTTATGGCCACCTTGTGAGCAGTTTGCACTCTTGAATATATTAAGCAGCTGTGAGTAATGAACAAACTTGTAAAAATTAATATGTTTTTTGGGGGGACAGTCAATGAACTGAGGAAGAGCATAATTTATTAAACAAGTCGTTTATTTAATGAACAGTTTGACTCAAAAGTATGGTGCCTCCATTGTAGCTCATAGCTGGACCTAAGGGGCCCATATATTTTACTCTGGCATAAACTGCCTCCTGTATATTTTAGTGCTAAAGTAAACTTCTGGACTTTCCAACAGGATGTGAACAGTTAGATAATGACAGCAAGCAGTATGGAAACAGTGGAGTTAAGTCCTGGAGGAGCATAACTGCAGTCAAGATACAGCAAGATTAAAAAGAGGATTGGACTTGTAATTGAACTAGCAAAAACATCCTGAAGGCTGATGTTAGCAGATTTGCGAAGGGAACTGGTATGTCATCCTTCAGGTTGTAAGGGTAAATTTTATTAGTGGCTTGGATGAAACTTTTTTGTAATGAGACAATTATCTCTTGTGTCCCTGCTGCAGCCTCTCTCTGATAGATTTGCAGTTGCCTGGTGTCCTGCAGCAGGACCTATGCAAGCCAGAAGCTTGATCCATTTTGGCAGCTCTCATGCATCTTTTAAATCTTGTAGATTCCAGCACAGCCATGGTGTAGACATGTATAACAGAGTATGATGAAGAGGCCACTTGCCTGTTCCCATGGCAGGTTGTTAATCAGTTTTTCCCAAGGTGCCTGGGACTGGTCACTAGATACTTGACTCAGCGGCTGATCCCATACAGCAATTCTTATACTGTTTTCAGCTTTACTCTGCTTAAAGCTAGTTCAGTCTCAGAGAAGAATTTGGTTTTCTGTATATTTGCTGGTGTTTGGAAGGAAATGGCTGACCAGAACTCGCACATACAAACCAGGCAGGGCAAATCAACAAATAAGCTGTGTGATACCATGCCAAGGAAGCCACTTCCCTGCACCTGCAGTATAAGAAAGGGGATATAGCATGGCTATTTTATAGCCATGTGAATACTTGGCTCCAAGTTGGTTGAGAGGATTAATGAGTGATTGTTTTGTTGATGAAAAACACAAAGCATTTGTGCACTCTTAAGGGAACCACGTGCCAAGACGAAAACATACTAAGCCACTGCTTTTAGCCCTGAGTGGAGACGCAGCCCTTGGAACTGGGAAAGGGTATGATAAAGAGTAGAAAACAGATCGATAAGTGGTTCTTAGAGAGGAATGTTTGGTGCTGCTTAAATGATCATGCTGCAGAGAGCTAGAGAAGGAAAAGCTGTATGAGGAAGGATGAGAAAAGCTACAGCAGAAAAAGGGCATTAGTTGTTAAAAGCAGGGCCATACCCAAATTGCATTTTTTTATATAAAACAAAAAAGAAAAAAACCCAAAACAACCCAAATCTAACCTTGAGTGAATAAAGCATCAATTTTTCTACATTTTAAATGAGATCTAAAAAGAACTAAGCAATGGGATTGGTTGCCATGGTATTTAAAGGTGAAGCTCCACAGACACTTCAAGTAACAGGAGATGCTTTTGTCTGCCTGTGTGGCAGAGTTAATTTTCATCTGCTGGAATTATTCATTTAGTTTGGTTTAATTATTCTATATTGGCAATATCATAAAAGGGCCTGATCCTGCTATCTTAATACAGATAGAGCTCTTCTTGAGTCCAGAGGAAGAAAGATTAGATGCAAGCTGAACTAGTCAGGAGATGCAAATTGGAATGCTGAGGCTCTGGGCTTGCAGAGATGCACCCAAGACATACTGCTAATGGCACAGAAGTCCATTTAAAATAGGAGTCAGAGGAGAACTGGGCAGAGAAACACTCACCAGGCTTTGAGGTGTGAGGGTGCACAGAAAATTCACAGAAGGGGTGCTATGTCCTGTTAATATAGGCATTCATGCTCTCCCACATCTGTTTGGAGGGACTTTGGAGGCTGTAAGATTCACTCTTGTGTCCTTCCAGGTTTTGCCCTGCTTTTGTCAGGGCAGTAATATACACAACTGGGCTAGCGGATGTTGATGAATCAGACAAAGCCTGTCCCCTTGCTTTACTCACCATTAAACTGCTAGCATGTTGGACTGCCCCATGCCAAACAAGCTTTTGTGCTTGCTCCTTTTGCTTGTCTTTCGTGGCACTGGAAATGGTTGACCAAATAAAAAGATTACTAAGTAGATGGAACCTGCAGTTAAATTCCCAAATCCCTACCACACACTTTGGTCTGACTTTTGAAGTGCTGAACACTTGTCTTCTCCCGCAGCCTTCTGTGGTACCTGCTGAGTGTTTGCTGCTTCTGATAGCAGTGCCACTTGAGTGAATGCTAAAATCCCTGCTCCTGCGCTCTATTTGCAAAGCATCCCTGTGGCCATGAAGAACCTGGAACTTGTCTCAGATCTTGTCTTATATGCACACTTTATTGATCCTGTGCCTTATTACCTTTGTATCTCACTGGTTTAGCTCCCTCTTCCCCTTGTATTTTGGCTAAGAACACAGCCATCAATACTGGCATTGCATCTCTAAACACAAACACCTCTTGCTGTATTTGACTTTACTTACAACACAGGAATGACCTGAAAGAGGAAAAATTAGAAACTGATGATGCAGCCTTGTGTAACTATACTGTGGCTGTCATTTGAAGCAGGTGGTCAATAAATATATCTATCATGCTTTTTGTTGAGATATTAGTTGTCACATAATCCACAGTGAATCAGCATTCACAGTCTCAAGAGCTTTTCCAGCGCCCTCTCTATGTTATAGTTTATTGATTTTCATCTTTTTCCCCCTAGAAGCATGAGTCATGAACCCTCTGTTATTAAGAGCAGTCCCAATTGCACATACCTTTCATTTCCTTTGGATTACATTAATTGCCTGACATCTAAAAGTGATCTGGGCTTTTCAGTCTTCAGCACTGGACCACAAGAAATATTTACCAGCTATGGCAGATTTATAAAGATGCCACCGAGAAGCCTTGAGACTAACAATCAGAAAACACAGCAGCAAAACAACACTGTTTTTCAAGGTTAAATGCTCAGAATGCTAAAAAGGAATTGCACATAATAAAGCCAAAGGCTTGTATTCAGCCCATTTTTTCATCTACTTGTCTCACATAAAAGGAAGGTGCTGGTGGTTTAAAAATGATTGCACAGCATCACATGACTGTGTGATTTAAAAAGATAGCTTTAAATTTTTATTTGGTGTTGGGTCTTTTTTTAGTTCAGATATCTGTTAGATTCAACCCTTTACCTCTGTTGCACAGTTATGTTCTTTTCTTGCATGCTTTGCTCTGTGTCTTTGTGAGACTCAGCTGAGAATGTCTGGGTGATACTCTGTAAAGAGCAGCAAAGGTGAAGAAGGGATTTTCCAGGCTGATGTTAGCAATCTAGAACTCAGACATGTCCTGCACAGAATCATAGAATCTTTTGGGTTGAAAAAGACTTAAGATTGAGTCCAACTGTTAAAAACACTGTTAAACAATGGTTAAAGCTGATACACTGTACTGTAAAGCTGATGAGAATACAACTCAGTCCTTCAGTATAATATTTGCATGACTTTGAACAAGTCATTTAGCCTCCCTGCACCCTGTTTCCCAGGTACAGAGTGAAGGTAATTGCACTTCTCTCTCAGTGAGGTCTGAGAGGATAACTGCTGTCAGAGGTGCTCAGGTACTATGGCAACCAGACCAAGAAAGGAGCTTTGACAGAGGAAATATCCTGTAGATGTGTAGTGGGAAGGAAATGATACAAAATGTGCAGGCTTAAATGCATCAAAAACTTTGCAGCTTTGTTTCAATGACAAAATTAATAGACCTGATTCTCATTCAGCCACAGTCACCACTTCTTGTGCCTCATAAGATCTGTCCTAAGGCCCTACATTACTGGCAGAGATGCTGCCCTTCAGCTATACAGGTATTGGGGTCTTTTTCACTGCCTTGAGGAAGTGACTGAGGTCCACATGTATGATATGAAGATGTTCCCTGCTTTAAAGTGACTTCAGGTCTGCAAGTAAAAAAAATTAAACTTCAAGAAATAGATCTTTTACACTGATCTTGGTGTAATTTATAATTCAAAATGCAATGTTTTATGTACAAACCCAATGGAATTGAACCGTTTAAAACTAGTTGGCAAAGGCAGTAATAACCATTCTTTAACGATATGCAGTGAGAAAAGGCGATGCAAAATATTAGTAATTCTTATCCAAGTGAGCTTGGATAAGTTTGTCTGGTGTTTAGATAAATGTTGTACACTTACATATTTATAAATCATTTTCTTTCAGAGGGAAGGGACTTGCTCACAGGGGATGACACTTCAGCAACACGCCTGACCTGTCCTGAGGTTCTGAGAGCCAGGGAGAAGAAAACCACGTTCCACGGTGGGTGGGTATTTTAAATAACAGAGGTGCCCACTGTGGTGGGTGTACTGGTCGCAGTTGGGAGGCCATCAGAAAAGATTGGCAGCAGCAGGGAAAGGCTGGAATTGGTAGTCTTTTTCTTCTCTCAGTGCCTCAGTGTGAACTTGAGAGATGCTGTTATGGCCTGCTAAGCTGGTCAAGTGAGCCATCTTCCTGGGGGTAGCCAGAACTGCCTCCAAAAGCAGCTTAAACTCCCTCAGTGGTGAGGAAATTGTTGAGCCCTTTGCTACCCTCTGAACTACAGCTTTGTAGTACCACCAGTCTGTGCTGGGAGCAGGTTTGAAAACCACCTTAAACAGGATAAAAGGGAGAAGAAAAGTTCCACAGTGGTATAGCCTTCCATTAATAACAATTGAGACATTATTGGCAGGCACTGTTGTCTTTCCAAGCCTTCTTTGAGATTTTAATTTCCCTTAGGAGGTGGATTAGGTTTAGTCCATTTGTCTGTATTTTTCCTAAAGGGTGCTATGGCTGCAGTGGGACATGCTGATGGAGGTGAGCAGCAAAGCTGCTGTTGCAGTTGACCTAGACAACTCAGTTTGGATGACTGGTTACTTGGCAGCTTTCTGAAATTGGTTTGCAATAGGTAGATGACCCAGGTACTTCCCGCAGACCAGAAGCTGAGGTGATAGTGAACACTGCAGGTTGCTAGCAATTTAGCATAGCGGGGTGCCTGGCGCCAGCAGCGTTCGGAGCAGGGTCAGCCCTTGCACTGTACCCTCTCCATTACACAGGACAGAGTGGTTGGTGGCAAAGAGTTTTACATGCTGGTTAACATCCACATTATCTATGTGCGTGTGTAAGGCTGAGGTATATAGCCTAGCTATTTTAGGGAAATGCATCATTATTATGTATTAGAAATACCTATAGGGGCTTGAAAGTTTGTATTAAAGTCCTATACAGACTCTGTTGGCAAGTACCCTGATTTCAGTTTCTCAATCTGTTACCAAAGTGAGTTAATTAAATAAAAATAGTCTTAAATAATTTTGATGAACTCAGTGATGTAATGTGGTTTTAACTAATCTTGTCTAAATTAGTATCTTTAACGTACATTGTTCTTTCTGAGCACCCTTTGATAGATGAGGTCTAAACATGGGCTTTAAAATCTTCAATTGTTTTATACTTAGCAGCAAGTGGAAATGCTTGTTTTGAGATCTCATCTTTGTGACTGGTTTAACAAGCTGATTTTATTTTTCCAAATGTGTATAAGCTATTTTCCAAATGGAATCCTTATTTGAGAAATTGTAGGATTTTTTTTCACAAGCAGGTACTTGGTATTTCTCAGGTTTTTTATGTGCCTGACCCTCTTTGTCAACATGGCATTGAAGGAGCTGTTTTATTTTTTCAGCCCCTGAAGTACCAGATGGCAGGTATTATTAATTTTTGTGTGGTTATATCACATTGTGACTCCAGGTTTATTCTTCTGCAATGAACAAGGAAAGATTTTCAGTTTGCAGTGCATTGGAACATCACATTTGTTATTCTTTCTTATTTTCTTCCCTCTACAATTCAAGTTGGAAGAAAGTCCTCTACCTTGGAAATATGTCTCTTTCTCTGTGGACCTTCAAATCTCCCAAAGCCTAAGGCTGGCTGCAGTAATCCTGCTTTATCCTTTTTTTTTTAACCCTTAAACAGAATTAATCATGTGAATCATTACTCATGTGAATCTTCAGTACTCATTTTATTATTGTTCTCAGTCTCAACTTTGGCTGCTTTTGATGATTCAACTCAAACTGTTATCATGTATTCGCTTTCAGGGGAAGGCTGTGGGGACTTAAATTCTTCTTTAATCCTACCTCTAGCTCTGAACGTTTGGAACAGAGAATGTGGGGGTGTGTGCTTGTGTGTGTACGTCTGCATAGGTTGATCTGCTTGAGTGATCTTTTCTTCAGGATCTGCCTTATCTGTTTATAGATACAGTTAAGACCATAGAGGGATTATACCTAGTGATCTTTGGCTCCAAATACTCAAGTCATCTCTAAATTGGAGATGCCTCAGCAGTGGACAAGGGAATTGGAACTATTGCTTTTACAGGCACATTTCAATATTTTATATTTAACCCATACTTTATTGCCAGAACGCATTGCTTCCCAGATCAGGCACTCCTGGGGAGCAAGAATGTATTTGTGGAGGTCTCCTGATGGGGACTTTCATTTTGGTCTTTTTTGTTCACTTGTTTTGTTAACCTATAATAATTGGGTTTAATTGGGTAATCCCTGTGTATTGTGGAGGCTAAGGAGGAAAGAGTATGTAACTTTTGCACAGTTAATAAAAAATCCTCCAAGGCTTGGGCTGAATAAATCTCTGAGGAATCCTCCTTTTCACCCTGCATACAAACAGCACCAGTATAAACAGTCTAAGCAGTCAGTTTCATGCTCTTTTGCAGATCTTAGTGGCCTCAGCAGCAGACACCTGCATCAGTTCCCCTTCTAATCTGTACTGTAGTATGGGAGGACAGAAGAGGAAATCATTGAATGTGGGGGAGATGCCCGGCGAAGAGGACAGGAATTGCCAGTTGTGTTACAGCAGTAGGTTTAGGGATGAGAAAAGGGAGCAGAGAGACCCTTAAGCAGCTGGGAAGATTTCCACAAGCAGAGAATACCAGTTATTTATCCAGGACATTTCCTCTACTCTAAGAAAATTAGGGAAAGATAGGAGAGTAACTTACGTCCCTGTGTGAGAGGAACAATGCTTCAGGGAGAAGAGACTTTGCCTCCCGAGCAGCACTGAGATATGAGAGGTGGCTCTGTTCTTCCCATTAGGATGAAGAACTGCTGCTGCAAACCAAATGAGTATCTGACTGAATGAATTTGAAGCAAACAGCTAATAAAATCTGAAATAAATGAGATAACTGAATCAAATCATAGAATGCAAAATATTTGTGTAATTGTATAATTCAAAACTGTTGCAATATTAATGAATATTATAATACAATGATTAAACAGAGGTTTCATTTCTGTTTTGCAAATGTGCCTAAGCCTTTAATCTAGCAGGGTATTACAACCTAGGTAAATTCTGTTAAGCCTTTCTGTGAAAGCATTTTATTTAAAAAACACAACTACAAACCCGTTTTGTTCAAAGCCCTCATCATCTCTCATTGTTTCCTTTAGTCTGCTTCTTCCCATTGTTTCTGGATCACCTACTGAAGATAAAATGAGACAATATGCAACTAAGACGACACATTGAGCAGTGAGAAACCCAGGATATAGTTCAGCACAGTTGAAGTCCAATTGCCTAAAGCACTCTTTTATTCAAATCCTGCCTTTTCTTTTCCTGTAGTCTGATATAGGCTCTTGTATAAAGTATTTTTTCTCTGAATAATCTTGCTGTTCACAGTCAACTCTTTCAGGAGCAAGGTCCCATTTAATGGCAGTAAGCATGGCAAAAACTAGCCCCAGGAGGAACAGTAAAATCTTAACTGCATCCTCATTTTTCTTAATCCCTATTTATTTAAATTTTATTTATACATCCCAACGAGCCAAACATAAGCCAAGCAGTATTTTTCCCTGTGAGTTTTTGCATCATCTTCTCTTCAGTGGCTAAAAAAATGACGTTCAAACACCTTTGCATTTCTTTCAGTCCTCAGGAAAGTTGCAGAACTTCAGCCTAGGCTGAACAAAATTGATTGCTCCTGTTTTCTCCTGTCTGGTAACTAATCTTGGCTCCTTGGAGCCTTGCTTTAAGTTGTTCTACAGAGCTTTTGTGCTGTTGTAAATCACTACTGTTGTCAAGATGGAAAAGTTTTGAGCTTTCATCCCTTAATGCTTGGTAGTGTAAGGCTGTTGGCTTGTCTCTGAACTCTGTTTGCTCCATCCTGGCAAGAAGAGGGACAGGTTTCTTGACTGTAGCCTTTACGTTAGCACTGTGCAGGCGGTTGGTTTACGTCCTGTGATGTAAGCAATGCTAAGAGCTTTTCCAGCCCCTTGAGTACCCTTCCTACCACTTGTGTTTGAATCTGCTTCTGGTCAAGTCACAAAACTGGAACTGTATGGGCAGTTGTGGTGTGGTGATAACAGCTCAGGGACTCCTGTCCTAAGCAAGGCAGATGGTTTTGCTGGTTCAGTTTCCCATGCTCCTCTCTTTCCCCAGGGAGCTGTGATGCTGAATTGCCTCAGTGGGCAACTCTGCCTCCTGCTCTGTCCCCACAGCCTCTCCCTTTCTCCCCTGCAATGTACAAATTATGGCCACACCAGTGTCAGTTCACAAAAGAAGTGCCCATCAGGTCTGATTCAGCTCCACAGGCACCAAGCTATATGAACCAGGCATCTATCATTCTATTGATGATTGGACTGTAATGTTTATGGCTTTGAGAATGTTCTCTCTCTCAAAAAGCTATTTCACCAATAGAAGCATCTCCCCTGATTACTGGAAAACCAGTGAAGGAGGAACAGATGTATTATGCCTAGAAATGGGTGTTTTTGCTGCAAGGGGAATTAATAATTTGAACAATTTACCTTGGCTTGTCCTGGATTCATTGTCACGTGAAGTCTTTAAGTCAAAACTAGATGCCTTTTCTAAAAAATAAGATCAACTTCATTCAGAAGTTATGTGTCTGTTGAAGGACTTACTGGGTGAAATTCTGTCATACCAGTGACCATTCTTGTCCCTTTTAACGCTAAATTGGTACAAATCAGTGCTAGGAAAGTGGGTGAACCTTTCCCACACTCTGAACTACCTAGCATGGTGTTACAGTGATCATGTGAGTTGTATCCATGCTTGTCTCCATTCCACATACTTGCACCCGTCCTATACTGCAGCAAGACAATGTGATAGGATCCATTCTTCATAGTGTGATAAAAGGATCTGGTGAAATTATTTTGATTCACAAAACAAATTGCAGAAGAGATCTAAATTGCAGTAGATCTAAAGTGTACAAGGATGTGCATCTACCCTTTCACTCCTCACAAGTAGCAGAGCAGAAGGCAGTTGTAATTTTCTGTCATGCACATACAGCCTTTTGTGCATCCGTTTGTAAATATAGCTCAAGATTTAGGTTTATGGCCTCTAAACCTGAACATACTAGTATAGGCATGAGAGTCCTTGAAAGACAATGAAAGCTATTATCATGCTATTACCTCTGTCATGGTTTAACCCCATCTGGCAACTAAGTACCAAGCAGCTGCACACTCACTTCTACTGTCTTGATTTAAGGATAAGTTGTTTGATGCTTGCTACCAGCAGACAGAGATGTCATGAATAGACTAAGATTGATCCTGGGTTGTGTCGACAGGATACAAGATGAGCATGGTCACTGCAGAGGGCATTACAATGGAATAATAGCATCGTTTACCTCAGTTTTAGCATCAGCCATGTAGTTTTGTGCATGTATATGTTTAAGAAAGGTCTGACAATGCATGTAAAGACTGTCCTAGCTGCTTGCTGGGTAGGTTTGACTGCACAGTGGTATTTGATTTCCCTGTCCTGTCAACCAAGATGGTTGATTCCTTTATGTTACAAGAAAATTCTATTTCCCAACTATGATTTTCTGAGCTAACCTTCCCTCTCCACCCCCCAGTTTTGCACTAGAAATTACAGAAAATTGTAAATGAATTGCAGGTGCAGATGGGGCTAATTGCATCTGTCTGGCAGAGCAAATTCTAGCCCTCTGAGCCTTCCAAAGGCTGTGGATTCAAATTGCAGTCTACAAAAGGACAAATGGAAAGCCTTTCTGAAAGTCAGGCATTTACTGAGTATGGCAGAGGTCCTCCCAAAGCTGTTAAAACAATGAGAGGTGATAAGCACTGCTGGAAATTAGGCTATGAGAATTTATATGTCTTAACTGTGGAAGGTCTCACAGAGAGGCCTCTGCAACAAGTAACCCAGCCTCAAACAGAGCAGCCACCCTCTCAATGCACAAATGTTCAATTTAGATGTTTTCCTTTCCACATATATTTTGTATCAAAAAGGTATTTGTACATTAATTTCATGTTTTGCACTTTTTCTCATAGTGTATGTCCATGTTGGCCCTGCAGTTCTGTTGGTTTTCTGTGGTTTTTTTTCTTGTGTGTTTCAGTTTTGGGTTTTGTTTGCTTTGTTATTCTCTCATAAAGCACCTTTAGGTGAGCAGTGTGAATGACAAACCGTGGCCATGTGTGACATTAAGATGTAGCTGAGGAAGAAATGGGAGGTGGGAGAAGAACTTGTGGAGGTGGCAGCTGCAGGTCTGGTGAGAACCCGATTATGGTCTGAAGTGACTCAGGGATGTAGGAATGGTACTGAAGGAGCCCAGAGAAGAGTAAGGCCACTGAACAGCAGCTAGGGATTAGCAGAAATGGAATAGCAAAGAACAATTTGTATGCAGTTCTTGTCTCTTTGTGGCCAGAATGATTCTCTAGAGGCCCTCAGTGTGGACACAGGGGTAAACTTGAGGATAATATCTGAAAAAGCTGAACAAAAGGGAGTGGATGGACTCTATGACAACAGGAGTGTCCTTAGTGTGTGAAGTGTGTGGTCAGCCTGAAGCCTGGCAGGAAAGACCAGGCATGGAGAGGCAAACAGAGCATTTAAGGTGTTGAAATGAGATACCTGCGCATGAGGACCTTATGGGATGAAGAGGAAGAGTGATGTGGATAAATCACCAGGTGGCTGCCGATGGAGCCAAACTGAGAAATTACTAAGATGTTTTTCTCTTCATTGGACATATCTAACCTATTTTCTTCATGTTCTGTGGTTCCTCAGCAAGAGAATGTGTTTCTGTGCATGTCCTCTCTTTTGCCATGGTTTGTATTATCATTGCTGAAATACTCCTTGGCATCCTATTTAGCTAATACTGTATTGTCAGTACCTTTGTGTGATCTCTACAGCTGGGAATACCCAGCATAAATCACTGCTATGTAAGTGCTTTTTTTGTGTGTGACACTTCTGGCAGCCGAACAGTGCTCAGTTGTGCACAGGGCGAGAGGGCTGTGATATGGATGGAGCAAAACTGCAGAAAGGGAGAAAGAGAGTGAAGGTTCACAGCCTGACCTGCCTTCATAGGTACTGTGCTGAGCTCTCCTGTAGTCTCTAATGTATCCCCATGCCTCATGCTATCATGCAGCCAAATTACCCATCTTGAGAGTTAGCATCTGACACAGAATTTACGTTTTCTCAGCATCTGGAAAGCATGTTCTATAAGGAAAAATGCAATTTCACTATAAACATGGCCCAGCCATCATTTTGAATGGGAATAGAGCACCTTCAAAATGAATTGCATTATGCTGCTCCATTGAAGTGTTAAACTGTTTGATGAGCATTTCAAAGCTGAAGCCCTGCCACTGATTGCTAACAGCACACATGCACCCTAGCCTGTCAGCTTTGCTGGAGGGCTGCAGGGAGTGCCTGCTGCTACCTCCTGGAGTAGCTCTTCCACCTGCAATGTCTCAATTTACGGCTTATTACTTATAATGCTTAGACTTCAGAATAACTCTGCATTGGAGTGCTCAGTTTCTAATGGCCTCTGACATTCAGACACACATCCTAATGTATTTCTCTCCAAAGTATGAGTTCTCACTTCTTTCTGAGAATGCAGCTGGTATTCCCAGGTATTTCCCACATCTGGGAATGTCTAAGTTTCCATTTTACTTTGGAAAATACTGGCTCTCAGCCATTAGTCATGCTAAAATGATTAATTAGTATTTCTTTCATCTCAAAACTTTGTGAGAAGGTACAGTTAGTTTAGGAGCCCCATGACTCTGCTACCTGGCATGAGGGAGGGATAGCTTTCTGCTTGTGTTTTGTCAAAACCAGAATAGCCTACAAGAGCTGACAGGTTTGGGCAGGAGAAGAGCTCAGTGATAAGAAGGAACAGCGACAGCCAACCACCTCTTGGCAATCAAGCAAAGAAGCAGTGACACCCATTCTCTTTCCTGAAGGAGAAGTAAGACTGAATGTCAGCAACTACTTGTATGAACACGGTGCATCGTGAGAAAGAAGCAGGACTTCAAAGTGGTGAGACACCAAAGGTGGCTGCTGCAGTGACAGTGAAACCAGTGCTTGAAAATCCTGCTGCCACAGGAGAGAAAAATCATGTTTGCTTCAGAATTGCTCTGCTGCACTGGTCTAGCTCTTCTCCCTTGGAAGCATTTTGATTTCATTGACAGCACAGTGGGACCTAGTGTTAGAATCACTCAGTCTATCTCCACAGCCAGCATTTTTGTAATGGTGTAAGTAACCATTTGTGTAACCACCAAAATCTGGCTTTAAGAATCAGGGCCTCATCTGAGATTTTTAATTCTACTAAGCAGAAGCTGTGCCTTTCTAGACAGCAGTACTAATTCCTGCAGAAATCCTGTCCCTCAAAGATGTACTACCTCTGCTCAGACTGTGGGCTGCTTTTTACAACTGGATTTGCTCTAAGCATTTATGTTCCCTCATTGCTCAGGTCCTGGCCTGAAGGCTGTCATTGTCATCCGTGCTCTCATTTGGCATGATGACTTTTTCATCTCAATTCCCTAGTCAGGTATTTACCACTACAACTCTGGCCACAGGAAGGCAGAATTAATGTTCCTGCTCAATGTTGCATCAAGGTATCACTTAGAAAGCTGGGAGTGAAAGGCTGGAGAGAGACTCCAGAGACTTTCTAGCTCAAGGCACTGCTCTAAGGAAGGATCAAGTCAGCCCATGTAGCTCCCAAGACGTATCACAGCTTAACTGTTCTCAGCAACTGCAATGAAGGGTTTTCTGCACATCCAAAGGCAGCATATCTCAATCCTTTACTACCTTAAGAAAATCTTTATTCTCAGTATCCAGAAAGAATCTTTGCTGCTAATAAAGCATTTTCCCCACTCCTCCCCCTTATCTTCATTCCCAATTCCTCTACCACTAGGGTGGAGAGTAACCTGGAACTCATCATCCTTTATAGTAACATTGAACATATAAAAAGACTATCAACCTACCCCAGTGGCTTTCTGTTCGGTAGATTGAACAAAGGGAAGCCACTCAGTGGTCATTTTTCCTAAACTTTTCTCATTTTGGGCTTTCCCCAAAAGTTCAAACTTCAGAGAAGCCTCAAAAGATGAATGAAACATCACTTTTCCTGGTTACTGGGCCGCACCTATTTAAGACTTTTCTTTCCTTTTCATTTTAGTATTGTTGGAACTAAAAATATAAAAGGGAAAGTCTGAAAATGTGAAACTCTTGCAAGTCAAAGTCTGTCTGAATTCATGTGTATTGTTTGACAAGTGAGTTTTGAGCAGCTCATCAGTCCATGCTCCAGCTCTGTTTCAGACACTGCAAGGAAGGTACTTAAAGCAAGAGTTATTTTCTCAACTTGCTTCCTTCTTGCAGTGTCCATCTGCAGGCAGTACCCTCTGCAGGAGCAATGTCTTCTTCAGCCTTGCTGTTCATTCTCAACTCTCTCCTAGGCATTAATTACGAAAGAAATTTTTTTGTTCTTTTCACATGAACACATCCTCATTATGGTATGACAATTCAAAAGCAAAGAAACACATCCTATGTCTGGAAAAGGCATGACTTTAACTTGTTGGATACCATATTTTCATTTTATGTGATGGTATTTCTTGAACATCCTCATCTGCAATGTAATCCTAAAAGATTTGCCAGTGTGCTGCACTTTCTGCTCAGTGAGTGCGCTCTGGGAGCTCTATCCCTTCTCACTGATAGCAATAGATTGTCCTATCAGTACTTTTTCCACTACGTCTGCTGACTGGCTGGATGCACCACAGAGTACTTAGAAAATTCTTTGCTGTAGAGAGAAACAATTATAAAGCATTTTTAGAACAGTGAACTGAATGTTTTTCACAGCTGGCAGTTCTGATTTATGACAAGTAATAATTGCCTTGGCTGAAAAAAAAAAGGAAAAAGAAGGTTATTTTTAAAGGGAATTTGGTACCCTTGGATTTGAAAGTTGGATTCAAGCAACTGAACGGTGAGGGTGCTGAGAGGGATGGACTGGGTCTATAACAAGGTATTGCTCCTAGCTGGTGGTGCCAAACCTATAAGAGGTATAGCTATACACTGACCAGGTGAGGACTGAAATAAGTGGGGTTTTGATTTTTGTCTGTGTGTCTTGGTTTGTTTATGAGCTTTTTGGGGTGTTTGTGGAAACTGTGTCTATCCTGTGGGACTGTGATGCTCTTCTAAGCTCTCTGGTCTCAGTGTTGTCCTGTATGTACCCAGAAAGCATGTAAGGGTGAAACCTGAGCCTATGCAATGAAAAAGGCCACACCTCTGGCCAGATTCTTGACTGCTCCAAACCTTGGCTGTCGAAGGTCTGCTACTTCTGGGGCCTCCTCAGCTGGTAAAGGCAGTGTAAGTGGAACAGAGACGTGAAGTGCCGGATGCCTTGCCAGAATGTGATTCCTCTTACACAGCCATCGTGCAAGACAGTTATAGGGCTGTATCCTGAAGACCAGCTCTCATCTGGTGGGAAGAACTGCAGTAGAAACTGTGAGCTGAGTTGTCATCTGCTCCAGGACTGCAAATTTTGTACAATGGCATTCACTCCTCACAAGTGATGCAGTATACACCCAACTAGTGAGCAACTTGAGCCATATATCTGGAACATTACTGCCTAGAACATTATCTAGAGCATGTGCATAGATAGTGTATAGATGTGCACAGTAGTGTATAGATCCCTAGGCTAGAAAGGGTATAGTTACAGAAACTCCTTCTGAAATTGAAAGAACTGGACACTAACATGATGCATTACCTTCCAGGCATGTGTTTTCTGTTAAAGAAATTTATAAGGTTTGGAGCTAATGGATACTTCTGAGCCACTCTGCAAATGCATGTTGGAGTTCAAAAGGCTTGAGCTTCTGTGGGTTCATACAAATTATTCCTCTGCACCACTTTTTTCACTTGCAATTTTCCTTAAGAAATTCTAAGACAAAGTATTATGGCTTTTGAATTTGAACTCAGAGCAACTGTTTCTATGGATTGTTTCTCAGTTGGATAGGTTCTGTGAGTACTGTTCAAAATCTAGCACATTTTTAGTGTCCTGGCAAATACTTTTATTGAAATATTTCCCAGTGAATCACCTAACAAAACTTGCAGCCAGCAACAAGCAAAAAGGGAGATTGCTTTGCAGGATGCAGATAAACTCTCTCCGTTTCTTTTCTGGAGCTCACACCACTTTTCCTGTTTTAGTGGGAGGACAAAATTTACCAAGACATGTTGTAAATAGCATTTCCATAACTAGTAAAGGTCTTTTATTGATGCTTAAGACTATTTATTTTCATGCAGAGAATGTTATATAGACCATTTAAAATGGACAATATACTTTTTATGTTTCTTTGCTGTATGGCAAGCACGGGTTCCACATAACTTTGGCTGGGAAGAAAGATCTTCCAACTCCTTATAAAGGAAGACAGGAAAGAACTGCCAGGACAGTCCTGCAAATGTAGGATTGCTCAAGGAGTGCCCCTGCTTTGTGGCTGGAAAGCCTGTGTATCTAGGCGTCACCAGTCTGACTTTCTTACCAGTCTCCACTTTGTCTCTTCCAGAGCATGGGCTTTAACTCAAAGCAGCAGGAGGGGACGAAGGAAAGGAAAGATCAGTGTTTACTGTGACTTGGCTATGGCATCTAGGGTGATAGCATCTAAGAAGTGGCTGGCATGATGTGAGCACCCAGTGAGGCTTTTGGCTGGTCTTTTTATTTAGACTGTAAATTATTATCTGCAGAGATCCTGCATCTTATCGTGTTGTATGACATTCTGGGCAGTATTTCAAGACAAATAAATAAATAGAAAGACTAATAATTCTCTTGTACTTTTCTCTCAGCTGCAGGATTTTTGGAACTCTTAGTACGCATTTCTTCTAGGTCTTCATTTTTGAATGTGCTTATAATAAGGAGAATTAAAACAAGCAGTTGGCTGTAGAAAAGAAGGATAGTTAAGCTTTCCATTAGACCTTGCACAGCAAAGCCCAAAGCACCCTGATCTCACATCAGTATTAGCAAACCCATAATAGCAAATAGTTTCCTGGAATCTCAGACGCTTTGGGGTCTTCAGAAAGAAGTCAGCAGGACTTTCCACATGCTGTAACTAACATGTTTTATGTGCTTTCTTGGGCTGAGGACTCTCATCATTGTTTTCTGCTGATTCCTTGGAGATTTTCTGCATCTCTGTGTACAATTAATGGCTTCTGAAAAAGCCATTTTATTGATAGTCTATAGGGGCTATTCTTGGAAGAGAAATGAGTAGTATATTTGAGGAAAAGGTATTGTTTATCCTTCTCCCTACATGATGTGTGGGGTCACAAAGGGACACCTGTCTTTGGGTTCCAGTGCTATTGAGACATGTTTTCATCAGACATCTTGTGCTGAAGTCAAAGCAGAGCTGTGCCTGCTCATACCAACTGAAGATTCAGCCTTTTTAGTGAGCATAAGGATTGACTTCAAATCTCATGCTGCCACCGCGTCAGAACTGGATCAAAAATGGTGAGGAATAATGCTCTATTGCTTTTTTTGTCTTAGGCTGCACATGTCTGAGCATTGCAGTCTTAAGCAAAATAAAACCCCTTGACTCCCTTCCTAGAGATGGATTTTCAGAGGCAAGAGGATCCCAAAGCAAGCAGAACACTGGTGGAGGAAAGGAAAGATAAATGTAAGGGCTCAAAGGGGCTGAAACATGAACATTCCTTTCTCGAGAGGGAAATTTCTGTTAAAAAGAGGGCATATTATAGTGAAAACTTCTCCATTGTACCAGCATGTGATTCATTATGCCCAAGTGTGTGTAGTAACTCCCTAAATGTAGCCAGACAATGGCTTCTACTATTAGGATGCAAAAGCTTGAGCCTGAAAAGAAGGCTGAGACTGATTTTGGAAGAGTTTCTTTAAGCTGGAAAGGAAAATACTAACACTGAAGGGGGTTCTGTGTATACAAGCACTGGGGTTCATGTGCTTTTGCTGAGAAAGTAGATGGGAGGAAACCCTTTATGGGAAGGTGGAGTAGGGAGAGAACTGCCAGGCAGCAGAGAGGCCAAACCAGCAGTGGCTTGAATTAGGCTTTAGTGCTGACTGAATCCTGACCTGTGGGTACTGTGCTACTGCAAAAGGAAGATAGCAACCAGCCACCTTAGGAATCACCTTGCCGCGGGAGAGACTTTGAAATAGTTTTAATTATACTTCAGGAACTAGGTATTATGTGCAGATATTATATGATGGCTTTATCAACTGTACTGGTGCTTTCCTATGTTGCTTAACAAATACTCTTTTGCTACACTGGTTGCTATCTGGGAGTGGGGAAAGTACCTCACTGAGCATTGTAAAGACTTTTCAACTTCACAGGTTTCTGGAAGGAGACCTGAGCCAGTGATTTGCTTGTAACCTTTATAAACACGACCTTTTGGCAGTCAGTCAGGTCTTGGCAGAAGACTTGCAATTGCTTATCACAAAAGTCTTTCATGCAAGTATGTCAAACTTAACTACACTTTTGTTTTTATTTTGGCCTTGATTTTGAATGCTTTCCAAGTAAAATTATTTTAGCCTCTGGCTAGCCAAGGCTCTTGGGTAGTTATTTAATTACTAGTTACATGCAGTATCTCATGTAGAGTACATACAGTTGGTTTATACCTGATCTGAATAGATACAATTTTTTCTTGCTTGCTGTTTCCTTGCTAGGACTTGTTTCTGCCACTATATGATTTTGTGTATGTTTCAGAGCAAATACTAATAATTCATCAAGAATCACAAAAACATAAGTATGCAAGTGATGATGCAGGCCAATGCTTGGCTCTCGTTTGGCAAAAGGAGCATTTCCTTGGAGAGACAGTGCTAAGGCTTAACACCCCTTTTTGCCTCATTGTTTCTTGTGCTGCAAGTGCAAGAATGTGTCCATTTCTATGCTAGATCTGGTCCTCATTCAGGGCAGTCATGCCTGGTTTTGGGGGAGAATTTGGAATGAGTGGAGGAAGCTTGTACGTGTCATCTGCCTTGTACATGTCATCTGCCTTGTACCTGTCTGCATAATTCACCTCCAGCTGTTCAAAGGCAGAAGGCAGAGTGTTGACAAATGCCGGCGCTTTTTTAGAAAGCATTTTAAGATAAAACCTAAACCATATTTACTGTTGTGTTCTGCTACCTTGGGTATAGCTCTGTGCCTAGAATATGTGTCTATAACAATTCCTCTGTTTACAGTTTAAACATGAGCTATAGAGTACTTACTCCAAGTGCTGGTTTCCTGGGAAAAAGGTTTGCAGTGACCATCTATTATCTCCACTGCAAAAAAGTAAACGCCTAACCACATGTGAAATTAAGTGATACTTTTTTAGCAATTTGAGTTTAGTTTTGGTGATAGTAAGTGTTGGGTTGTAATTTAATAGGTCATTATTTACTTTGCTTATAATCACAAAGTAATAAATAACTATTGGCAAGATGGATAATAGCCCGATCTGAAAGGCATGAAAAAGATAAAGGAACAGGCAAAACCACACACTTTATATTCATAGGAAATGGATACTAGCCAAGAAGTGTGATGTAAACTGATAGGAGAGCAGATTTTTATGAGATGCCTCTGATTTGTCTATGGCTAGACATCTACGTTTACAAGAGCTAGTTGTCTTTCTAGTTTCTAAAACATGTTTTGGACATGTTTCATTGAAGTATTCCTTTCTAAAGAGTTAATTCTGTATCTAGTGGACCCTGACTCATGATCTCATGGACCTAGACTTCCCTCTGAAAGACCACACTAGCTTTTTGGGCCCAATTAATCAAAAGTCATTAGTGCTTCACTGTTCACTTGCTGCCCTGTTCAACATCTGCTGCAGCTGCCGCAAGTTGTACTGAATTCTTGGCCATGAGTTCCTCATCTCTTCCTTTCTTGTGATATCTCATGCAGTTCATGTCAAACGAGTAGTGGTCTCTTGTATCCTTTTATATTTTCTCAGCCCTTCTTGTTTCCTTCTGTGCAATGTAATAGTCATTGCAACATACCATGTTGCATAATTGCATAATTCATCTTGTTGGTTTTGACTATCCGTAGATGCACTGTGCAGAGCTCCAGGCTTTCTTTGTAGTGTGCAAGAAAGCAGATAAGAAATTGAGATACAAATGTGGCAACAAACTTCCTCAGGGTTGGACAGGGAGGATGACGTGGCTGTGGTGCTCATCACCAGCTCTTGAGCTCAGCATTTATTTCTTCTGTGCCTCTATTCTTCATTTGGCTGAGGCCAGAAAAAGAAGATGAAGGCAATGTATGGATGCCTTTGTAATGGTCCAGTTTTGAAAAGGTGGGAATACAGTTGTGCAGTTCTGAGCCTGACATCAAGGTCATGCAGAGAAAGCCAGTGGCTGCTGTTGAAAGTTTTTTGATTAATGAAGAGGATTGACTTGAAGTATCTGTCCTTTTCCTTCTCAGGAAAGTTCAAAGAGAAAATGTCTTTGCATATTTTTAGGAGGTGAGGAGATGGGGGGGAGGAGTGAGATGACTGCAAAAGTGCCAATGGATGTTTATTCATTGAAACAGAGAGAAACAAAGAGATCTCTTCCCTATTTCTCACTAGCCTCCCCTATTTCCGATACATGAGCTTTATATCTGATAAATTTAAGAACAAAATGTGCTCAGGGAAAAGAGATAAAAATTGTGAAGCAGTTTCCTTTCTGATCAACGAAACTGACAGAAAAATGACAAAATGCTCATGGGAACGATTAAAGAGAGTGAGTGTTCTCATTCATGTCATGTTGCATATTGCTAATTTGTATGTATTTGTTTTCATACGTATCTGGCAAATTTCAAGAAAGAATCTGCCAGGAATCAATGGGAAAAACAGCCCTGTCTATTTTTTTTTAAATTAATAATAAGTGTTTGATGTGTTTTATTTGGATTTTAATGACATCTGTAATGAGTGATGGAAACCAGGAATGGAAACAACCAGTAAAAAGAGACAGAATGGCTCACAGCAGGACTCTGGAGTCTTGGGACCTCTTGCTGGCTCTGCTGTTGGCCTGTTGGGTGACCTTGGTCAATCAGTGTACCCTCCTCTGTGCCTCCATCTGGGCAGTGGAAATATTGATGCTTGCCAGCTTTGCAAGCTAGTTAGACTGTGAGGTAGGATTGGCCAGGAACCAGGAATTCTGCTCTGTAAGGAACAGCAAGGTCCAGTGTTCCATTTTAGCTGTGGGAAAATGGAGAGGTAGGACCTCAGAAACTCTCCAAGAAGGGAGGAAGGCTCTGTGCAGTGCAGAGTGGGGATCTGAATCTTTGCCTTCTGCCCCTCATACCTGTGCTCCTGATTGTTGGCTTTCTAGGGGTTTCTTCCATCCTTTTTTCTCTTTTCTCTTGCCTTCTTTCCTATCTCTAAAGAAATGATAAGCCTCTAATTTCCTGGTTAGTCTGTCCAGAGTGATACAGCAGTTAATAAATGCAAAATATAAATTGGGTATAAACATTCTTTCACTTGCTAGGGCAACACTCTTCTCGCTCATCTTTTGGCCACTCCAGTTTTCAGTGCGTCGGTAACTGATGCTTTAATTTTTCACTATTACTATTTCCTCCATTGCCACTGATCAGCAAATATGAGACTCTCACCTTTGACTTTTGCCTTTCAGTTTTACCCCATTATTTAGCAGCATTTCTCTAGATCACCCTAAATATCCTCTTATTTCTTCAGCTTCAATTCTGTTGCTTTTCCCATAGCAATTAGGGAGTTATTGAAAGTTCCACAAACTCTTATGGTTCCAGTGATGTGATGTTGAAATTAAAAATTCTCCTCAATAGCCTGAGGGGGGGTGGGGTGGAGATTCTGGCTTGTTCACCTGGCTTTGCAGAGGCATTCAGGTGCCCAAATCCTCTTGATTTCCATGTCTCTGGAGAGCTGGCTTTTAATGCTTCAATAGCCTGTAGATGTGCTGATTTAATTATCATTTAGCACTGTTATATAGATTTCGTTTTTAAAGTCTTTCCTTGTAAAGTATCACTTAGAGCTCCTTAATCACTCTGTTACTGATTTTATCTCTTTTGCATGCCAACCTGAATTTTTTGGCAAGGTTATTGCCTTCTAGGTTTTTAGCCTGAGTGTCAGGAACATGGCATGGCCAAGAATAGACCAGGAAATATGTTTCTTGCTAATCTGTTTCTACAGAGAGAAAATGAAATTCAATGAGAAGAAACACATGCTTTCTAGCAGAATTTGGTGTAATGCGAAAAGGAGAAGAAAGTAAAATGACTGTGAGTGGTAACAATGAGGAAGGTAACAAGAAAGTGATACAGGAACTCAAGAGGAACACCACACAGGTGGTATATCATCCCAGCAAATATGCTCTTTTCCTGTCTGAATCCATTGATTTGATATGAGAAATGTGTTGTGTCTAATCTGTGCCATCCTCTTTCTCAGAGAACCTTTGACAATGCACCTCATCTCATGAATCAAATTGCATTTTCATATTCAGAGGCTGGGGCTTCAGGCTGCTGAGGCATTTACAATTTGCAGGAAGGCTAAAGCACTGCATGGTAGAGGACAATTCCTCGCATGATCAATATTTTTTTCCAAAGGGGAGATTTGCCTTCATGGCCAGCCAGACTCAATCTCACAATAAAAATGATATGCTGTTGGGGTTCTTGTCCAGGGAGCCCCACTGACCCATATTTTTCTTTCTTGACACCAATGCAACATCTCTTAGAGAACCTAAGAAGAGCTGGCAAGGGCCCAGGCAGCCTGTGAGGACTGTGAACACCAGCACAGTCAAGCAGGGTGACCACTTTCCTCAAGAGAAAGTGTCCCCTTTCCAAGGGACTTAAACCTGAAAGAACTGCTTCGTCAAATGATGGAACTGCTCCATCTCCCTAAACCACTCTACGGTGTGAAATTTTATTTGTTTCTTTCCATTCTGTGGATTCCTTTTAGAGCAGGGTATGTCTGATATGATTATCTCGTACTCTGGTGTTGGAAGGAACGTCAGCTCAGCTTTTTCATTGGAAGCAGAGGTGATATTAACCCAGCCTGTGTATGGGAAAGGGGTGGAGAGGTAATCTTGGTCTTGGGGAGCAAATGACTTAATTTACTGGAACTGCTTTGAAGTCTGTCTGTTTGGGCTGACTCTTCTCTGACTTGGCTAAACACAGCAGTTATCAGCCAGAGAAATTAGTATGTTTAGTGTAAGGGAAAGGAGATTAAGGGACAAGGTCTGTGAATTGTACCCATGTTGTTTTGGAAGAAAAGCGATGTAAAGAGCACACAAACAATTGGTGCATATGCTGTGTTTTTTATCTTCAGAAGCCTGTGGTGGGTGTGCCAGTGCACTGTTGTTCAGCAATTAGCAATAAAGGCAGACAGCAATTAACCACATGTCTCATGCGACTGGTAATGCAGGTTATTTGTATTTAACCTTCATGGTTCATGAACCACTTTCTTTTAAGGAACTAGGGAGAGAGGGAAGAGAAATCTTATAGCCCAATGTCACCATGTGAAAAATGGCCAGGTTTTAGTTGTCACTAATGAAAAAATTTATATACATAAATAAATATAAATGTAGAAACTTTTCCCATTATTAGCAAATGAGATATAATTTCTCATATATGCATGCATGCATACATATCTATGTACATATATGTACTTGTTGGATGACAATAGAGTTCTACTTCTAGGAATTTCAGGCTTTGTTTACTTCTAGGATCTCAGATCAGATATGTACTGAAGCCAGTGGAAGAATTCCCATCATTATCAATGGCTGTTGCATTTGGACTACTAGTAAAACCACTGCTGTAAGAGCCATAGGCTTTGAAAATTGTTGGTTTTTTGTCCCATGTGTTTTTTAAGATATTAGACTTACTTGAGAAAATCAGCCTGTATAGGATTCAGTATTCAAAGGAATGCTATGCGACATCCAGATTGATGCAACTAAGACTGTTCTGATGCCACATCCTTTTCAAGGATATTTGAATTGACAGACAGTGCTCAGGAAGAACTGTCATTGGAATAGGTACAAAGCTCAGTTACTTTCTGTATTTGGTATTTTTTATTTTATTTTATTTTATT
>WYDI02011732.1:0-13802 GCA_009867235.2 Psittacus erithacus
TGTTATACCTTAGTTACTGGACTGTTCTTATCTCAACCCGTGGGAGTTACATTCTTTCGATTCTCCTCCCCATCCCTATGGGAGTGGGGGGGCGGGGGGAAGGACAGGTTGTGGTGGGGTGAGCAAGCAGGTTACATGCTTTTCTAATTTACAACTAAGCTTAAACCATGACAACCTGCATGTGATTTTAGGATCATACAGACACATAAATACATGCCTTTGTATGCACTGGGAGAAGTTCTACTAAGGCATGAGCTGAATAAATATTTCACATTCTTCATCAAATATTTTCTGTATATATTTTAATATTCTATTTTTTTTTTATGTAGCCAGACAATAAAAACTACCATAAAATTGTGAAGAATAAATATCCAATCTTGACTCATAAGAAGGCATAAGGTCTCATTAGCATTTATAACTACAATGGTATAATATGGAGAAAAAAAAGAAAAATTACGAAATGACATTTTATACCTTGGAAAATTAGAATATAAACGCCTTTTACCTTAATGAATAAGCTGAAGTTACTCCTCTTGGTAAGCTACATTTACACAGTGATTTATCAATATAATATTCCACAATGAAGAGTTCAACAGATCAGTTTCTGCTTGACAAGGAAATACTATTTCTCCTCAATTTTTAATTTGTTTACTCTTCATTTCATTTATGAATATAAAAGAATTGGTTTTCTTATGCATCTGTCAGGTCTTTTTACTTCTTTCTAGACTCAAAATCTTCTGCGTGATACAGTATTATTATACCAGGACATTCTCTCATACACATAAATCATTCTTTTTGTTACCTATTTTGGCCTATTACCTGTTTAGATTTTTTAGACCCTGGATACAATTTCAACTGATCGAATTTAATCATCCCTAAACTGGCTAAGATTTCGACTGATTTAATTTAATCATCCCTAAACTGGCTAAGATTTCGACTGATTTAATTTAATCATCCCTAAACTGGCTGTTGAATCTTAAATTAGTCTTTAAAACCACCTCAGCAGTGAAGATGGATGAGTCACCCTCTAGGGATGCCAAACACTGTTACCTGAATAAACAAAATAAACTGCTCTCTGAAGGTGATATTTTATTCCTTCACCAACTTTGGAAAAAACCCAAATGGGTCTTGAACCAGACACTTAGCTATTAAATGGCTGAAATAAGATCTCTCCCCTCTTTGATCTGTGACTAGAAAACAGTGAGATATTATTAGTCATATTTTGCTATTAGTATGTATCAAAGATTTATATAAGGACATTTATCTTTGTAATACTCAATCCCCCTCGTAATATCACAATATCATCATAATCTCTCTCAAAGGGCTGTAATTAAGGCCTCAGCTTTCTTTTCCAGAGGTTTTCTGAACTAATTTTCACACCCTCCTAGCCCAAAGCCTCAGCTCAGCAAAAAGAGGACAAGAATTAACAATAGTGTAGTCAACAACAAAGACTCATGCTGTCAAGGGCATTATAGGACAGAACCTGGATGGGACCTACCATGTACCCACCTGAAAGTTAACACAAAAAGCTAGAATTCTGAGTGTACCTAAGGAGGACTATAGAAATGTACTTGGAAGTAAAACTGAATAAAACAGACACATTAGGATTTTTCAGAATGGTATTTATCTCTTGTAAGACTACATTATGTACTGATGAGAATGATTATGGACATGTCAGGTAGTTTGACCATTTCCACATTTTGCAGCAGGGTGATCCTTGCTCTTCAATGAGAAAGACCAAAGAATTGCAAACACTTTATGTATACTTTGTTCTACATTGTACAGACTTCATCTACTTAAAATGCTATATTCCTTTTTCCACGTAATTGTCATGGTTTAACTCCAGCCAACAACTTAGTAAAACACAATTGCTCATTCACTCGCCCCCTCTCCCCAGTAGGATGGGGAAGAGAACTGGAAAAAAGGTAAAACCTGAAGACTGAAATATGAACAGTTTGATAGTTGAAATAAAATGATTGAAATAAAGCACTATACTACAATAACTATTACTAATAGTAATGAAAAAGGGGATAACGAAAAGGAGAATTAAAACCAGAGGGAAAAAAACAACCAAACAACAAACCAAGCAAATTAGACACAATACCTACCCCGACCTGAGCAATGATCTGGCCCTTTCAGGTAACTCCCCCCTGTTTATACACTGGGCATGAAGTGCTGTGGTATGGAATACCTTTTTGGCTAGTGTGTCTGCCCCCTTCTGGCTTCTTGTGCCCCTCCTCACTGGCAGAGTGAGAGTCTGAAAAGTTCTTGATCAAGCTAAGCATTACTTTGCAACAACTAAAACATCGGTGTGTTATTAGCACTGTTCTCAGACTAAAGCCAAAACGCAGCACTGCACCAGCTACTAGGAAAACAATTAACTCTGTCCTGGCTGAAATCAGGGCAATGACCATCTTCCAGGGTAATTCAGTCTGGATGGGTAATTGCTTCTTTTCAACCAATTCTTACTACTCAAGTAAATTCTAGGTCAGTCAGCAACCCCTCTTACTTTTAGTTGAAAAATCTAAGAGTTGGTTCCCTAAATTGCAAAAGTGAGCCTTTATCAACAGAATAGCAATACCAGATTGTCCACTTTTAAATAATAAGGTTTTCTCTGTTGCATGAAATGTAATACTCCTGAAAGCCAAGAACTACCGATTCTAGTTCTCTCTGCATCTCAATTTACTGTAAATTGTTAGGAATAACAAACATTTCAGAAACAGCTGCTGTCAGATACACCAATCAAACATCTCCCTAACTGTTAGTATCTGTTTTTGCAGACTGTGAAGTATAAATTTGAACCAGACTTAATATTGCCTTACACTTTCAGAAACTTTTATTTCCAGGGAGCTTTTGATTTGCGTAAGACTGCTATAGAAAGTTTTGTTATAGGTCTCACATGTTTCTCTGAATTAACTTGGAATTAACTTGGAGCTGGAATTCAGAGGAAGGAGGCCTCTTTAATTCAACATCTGAGTGATCATGAGGCTCCAGGCAGCACATCCAGTTCCAATCAAATGTAAAAGCATGCTTTATTATTTTTTTTTTAATGGGCTTTTTAAAGTCAGCTATCAAGGACCAGGGGTTTGTGGGCTGTTTTGATTTGACATATATAATAGAAAATGCTTTCTAAAGGCTCTATCCAACAAGAACACACATGAATGAGAGCTCTTAGAGCTTTGAGCAATTCTTCCCTTAAATACCTTTTCTTTAGAATCTTCAACTCTGCTTTATTTTTCCTACCCTTCCTTCCAAATTGTAGCCCTTTCTTTTTAGGGCCCACAACATTCTTTAGAGAAGGGGTCTACAGTATTACACTCATCTGTCTGACTCCTCTGTTTCTTCTGACATTTCAAATGAGCTAAATTTCCATGGGTCTTCTCCTCAGATTTTGTGTGTGTGTGCTCCTGATTAGTTTCAAAACTGAATTCAGTTTTGTCTTTCTCCAATCTCTGCTTTTTTCATAGTGTTTTCTTCATCAGAATTAACCACACACAAACCTCATTTCTATAAACATGATTGAAGTTTGTTACACATGTTGAATCTTCAGCTTTGATGATTCCTCACTTATCTGGTTCAAAGATTAAACTCTTACATGACAATTTTCAAGTACCAAAGTTGCATTACAGGACAAAACAGCCATTTAAGTGGTTTGAATATGCTTTTATTATTCATATTAATTTAATAAAAAATGAGATTAGTTTCCGAGTCAGAAGTCTGCCTGCTTGAGCATTTTTCTATCTCTAAGCAAGTGCTAGGAACCTAGCTAAAACCAAAGATAAAATCACAGCTGGCAGAATTAGCAGTTCACTTTGACTATTGTCAAATATTCACTGCAGGAACAACTGCAAGCAGGATTCAGGTGCAAAGAGAGCAGGAAAGAAGTACACTGCAATCACCACTCATTCAATTTAAAGTCGGCCATGTTCTATGAATCTATGTTTCTATGTTAGATTAAACAGCCAATCAGTTGTTATAGAGGATTTGTTCCAAAGTGGCTAAAGTGTAGTAACATAGGTCATACAGAAATCAGGAATTATGAGGAAATATAAACTGCAAATGGCAAAACATTTTACAGAAGGAAGCAGAACTCAACAGAGATATTTACCCACAGAACTAATAAAAATGAAATAAATATTTTTAAAGATTAAGAACAATACTAGGTCTAGGATTATGCGCCTCATTACTTGCTAATTGCAAAAGCTGTGTGGATGTCTATTTATTAACAGGAACAGCAACACCATGCCATACTTCTAGTATCTCGTATTCAATTAAAAGTGCTTTTCTAACAAGTGCTGTTGTAGTAAACCAATATACACAACAGTGGTAGCTTATCGTTTAGCAATAGAACATTGTTAGCCAGTAACATTACTATAAACAACAGATGCTCAAGCTGAAAGTCACTTGGAATCCTCAAAGCCTCAACTAAATAATGGACAATTAGGTGGAGTATTTAAACTTGGAGTGAAGATAATGCAGTGGATTTAATTTATGCTTTCCAACATTTATTCTTCACTTTGGGTAAATCTGTCTCTAACAAAAAATGCGAGTGATAATAAAGAGTTCAATTTCAAATTTTACCAGATACTTGACTTTGAAAATGTCCCTATGATCATGCATATTCCAAAATTTCTGCTTGACCAATCATAGAGCTTAGAACTTCTGAGAAGTTTCAAGGAAGAATTTCAGCCCATTGTAAAAATGGCACAGTTGATTAAAATCCTTAAAATTATTAGTGTCTTAAAACCCACTTAATTTAGCTTCACAGAATCATGCTATCAGTATCTGGCCTGTGGTGGCAGAGCCTTAACAATTGTAGTGGTTCATGTAAGGATATGTGGAAGGAGATTGTCTGCTCCTTCAAGATTATGTGGTCAAGGGCCTTTTCAATGCAAAAAGGGGTATTAAGAAGCAGAGGAAGCCATAAAGAAGCACACAGAAAGACACAAACCTGACCAATAAATTATAAGAGAGGCAGTGATGAGAACAAGCTTGGTCCACTGAACTAACTGGTAAGGGTATACAGTGCAGTACTGTTTAAGTTAGATTATCTGAGTAAGGGCCTTGCCAAATTGGAATGATAAGGAAAGGGAGGAAGAGAAAAGCTCAGAAATATAAAACCTGATCAATTAGTGTTAATGAAAATAACCAGAAGCAAATCTGGCCTGTTGCAGAAACAAATGACGGGCTGTCAAGAAACTGCAGGCAAACGGGACCTTGTGATAACGAGGCAGACCTGAGGGTCTGAGGTGTTGGAAGAGGGATCAGTGGGACTGTGCAAGCTGATGAGACAATATGCTGGTGAGAAAGAAAAGAAGAATAGACAGAAAAGGGGCCAATTGCATGTAAACCATCTGTAAGACAGGTAAGAACACTTGTCTTGCTGATCCCTGCGCCGGATTGGCACAGTCTGTCCTAACTCCATGTTCTTAACTACCTGTCTGCATAATCTCACTCTATCTCATGTGTATGAATGCTGCAAGGACTCCATGCCAGCTGCTGGGGATCATTGTGAGAGGAGTGGAGGCTGGAGTCAGACTGGGCTGTGAGTGCCACTGGCCTGTGCTGCTAGCTGCCGGAGCGAGTCGGGGGTCTCAGTGCTAAAAACTGGAGCAAGTGGGGAGCCTTTAACCTTCAGCCACTGCGAAGGGAAAGGAGTATGTTCCTAAAGTTGGCTGCTGGGGGTCACCAGCATAAGTGTGAGGCTAGTGAGAGGGCTCAGGGCCAGTAGCTGGAGCAGGACTGCCAGTCACAGTCTATGTGCCTGGTGACAGCTCCTGGTGGTGGGTGTCTGTTTCTTCTCCAGATCTGGAGCAAATGGGGTGAGTGTGTGAAATCACCAGCAAACTCCAATCTGGACCAGCCAGTGAGCAGAAGACCCTGGCTAGGGGAAGGTTGCCAGGCAGCAGAGGGTCTGTGCTGATACTCAGGGGATCTGTGAACATCCGTGTGCTTGTGACCCTGGAGAGTGTCTGCCCTGCGTGTGATGCGCTGATGACCTTCTGCCTGTGCCATGCCCAAAGGAGGAGAATCTGGGCTGTCTGCTCTGACACCGTGCAAGTCCTCCCCAGGATGCTGAGGAGACAGAGCATCCTCTGTGCCAGCACCTGTGTCTGGCCAGGCAGAAGCAAGTTCTGGGCTAGAGCAATTGGCTGAGAAGGCCACTCTTAACTAACACCCCTTAACAGTTCATGTAATGTTTATTAGTGCTAGTTGCCTCCCAGCTATCCTTTCTTTCTCCACCCTTTCATTCAGTAGCAACTTTCTCTTTCAAAGTTCAGCATTTCATTTTGTGAGATGATGTAGTTGGCAGCATCACATAGGCCAACACTTCAAATTATGATTACTGGTTTCCTGTGTGGATCATCTCCAACCACTGTTTGCAGTATGAAATAAAACCTGCATTCTGCATTATTTTTAGTCTTATTTTCTTATTCTTGTGGCCACAAAAGTTCTATTATTCAGCAAATGAGTATTGTATGCATCAGAATACAACATCCATGTACAGTTTTTGGATTCTTAATAACTGGATGTGAAATGACAAACGCAATGCTCACTTTACAGTCCATGATCAGACATGAGAAACTTGTAAATAAGATAAGCAATTGTTAAATTCCAGTGGGCCATAATCAGGAGATTTGACCTCTTGGATCTGCAGCAGGTTCCTTACCTCAGTCAGGACAATCTTTTATTTCAGCTGAAGAGGGCTGTTTCCTCTGCTTGCACCTTTTCATTGTTTATTTTTTTGTCTATATTGCATGAGCTTTGTATTAAGAATTATTTTTTCAGTCTTCATCTGGCACAAACAGACAGATAGAAAATTATAACTTTTTTAGAGCATATTGTCCCCAGAGTGTTGCTGCAGGCTACCTACTCCTTTCAGGCAGCAATGGAGACTGGAGCTCAGATGTGGAAGAAATACTTTAAAACAGCTCTTGTATTGTGCTAAGATCATACTAACAAACACAACCATCATAAATAAAGATGGTTTTGAATGCTTGTACGCTATGATGGCTGAGCATCATAGTGCACAAGCACAATGATTCTCAGCACAAACTTTCTATCACCCTTTGTTGTAGGATGTCAGAAGTGGAGTCCTCAGCAGAACTCCAGCTTCTGCCATGCATCAGTTCTTATCCACTGCACTGAATACCCAGGTAAGGGTAAGACAAGAGGAAGAATTTGTCCACAAATCAGTGAAGCATTCTACTAAGGGCATGCACACATCAGTGAATTGAGGAGATTCAAGGTATTAAGGACAATAAATGGGTAGATAATGTGGAGTATGCAGCACAACAGAGGAACAAAAAGTCACAAGGACACTAAGAAAGGACCACAAATATAAGTAAAATTAAATGGAACTCACAGTTTTCTTTCACTGATCCTGACGGCAAAGAAGGAATTGTATGTTTATAAATGTTCAGGGACAGTAATGGTGAGAAGTGGCCATCTCTTGTTAGATATTCACTAAAAATGAATAAGCATCAGCACATCTGCAGCAATGTGCATTTAGTATCCTGAGTTTAAGACTGTGTTAGACTTGAAAGCAGAAAGTCACAATAACCAAGTAAATCCAATAATGGAAAGAATGGGAATGAACAAGAATTTTCAAGACAGGATGACAAGTGAAGAGCCTTGTAAATATTATGGTTACCCCTGGGGCTTATGTGGTGTGTGCGTCCAGTGAGTGCTTAAAGCAACAGGAATAGAAGGGTGATTAAGGGTGTTTTCCTTACCTAATGGAAAGAATTTAATCCTGGTATTTCAGAGTACTAAGAGGGGTATTAACCATAACAGTGGCCATTAATACCTGTGAAAAACAAATGACTGCATGAACTTCCTAGCTCTCTTTAGAGGGATTCAACATTTGAAAGATGTAGGAAAATGAAGGCAAATTACTACGTAGTTACCATTAATTCATGAAAAGTTCATGTAATTGATGTTATCCCAAAATGCTGCAAAACACACACACCTGAGTATTATTTGGAAAAATCCTTGACGAATGGAAATAAGTTAGCAAAATATTCTGATTGCATTCCAATTAGAAGGACCAGACCTGTCTAGTCTTAAAATGAAAACTGAAATACTAATTTTGCATTGCCTATAGTATGTACAGCATGAATTAATTATACTTGAAAACTCTTTTTGCTTATATTTTTTGAAAAAAGAAAAAAAAAAAACAACTCTTGTGAGAATACCATATATATCAAAGGTCTTTTTGCATACCTTAGTTGCATTTGGTTTTGTTAGTGTTGTGCAGGAATGTCACTAAAAACTCAATAACAATAAAGTCTCACAACATTTAAGCACCAAGAAAATCAGCTTGAAGAACAAACAGTGGAAGTAGAAAGCGTCAACTTCTAATTTGTCATCAAAATACTCTGATTGAAAGTAAATGCTACAATTTTTGCATCATGAATTTTACTGTTATAGAACTGTATCTATTAGCAATGCCAGATAAGTTACAGATGGGGATGTTTAGGGTGCTCTCCTTAGCAAAACACAGAGCTATCTTGCCATCAGCAATTTTAGAGAGTGATGAGTAAAGAATAAATAAATAAAGCGTATTTATTTCTGCTCTACTGCTGCTAATCTACATAAATTCATGAATACAAAACGTTGCAGCATTTTAAAAATAGTCATTAAAATAAAGGCAAGAAAATGCTGTAAAGCAAGGTTCTATCATTGCAAACTGAGCAGTAAGTCAGTACAATCGGTAAAAGTGATGTGTTTACCCGAAGACACTTTAAAGTTTAACACAGAGATAAAATGTATTTGCTTGGTAACCTGTATGAAATGCACTAAGTTTAACATTTGCCTACTAGACAGAGGCAAAGAAAATAGATGCCCCTATATGTTTGACTTTTACACACAGCAAGTTGAATAGATCAACACACTATTTCTGAGTCAGACTTTTTTACTTTAAGCTTAAAGTAACATCATTTGATTTATGTTATTCTGTTGTACATTCACTTCAAATTATATTGATTCTATTTAATAGCATAGAAAACCCAAGCAATAACTGATTATCAAGCAAAACCAGAGAAAATGAAAAAGGAAAGTTAATTCATCTATTCAATTGTGAATAGATTATACACAGACAAATAATAGATAAGATGCAAATTAAAATCTCTTTATTTTTATATGTATTACTGGCTAGCTTTTTGTTTATTATTTCAATGCTTTATCCGTATTGGTGCTTTGACACAAAAGTACATCAGAGATATTGGGTTTGTGCAATGTAACTTCTAAAAGAGACATGCTGAGCACAGAACAGCCAACCGGTTCTATTGGACTTTTTTTTCATGCGTATGCCTACTAGCAAAAGCAACTAGCATAATGCTAACAAACCAACATAATGCATAGCATTGGCAAGTGGAAAACAACTAAAATATACTCTTTCCTTTAAAGATAATTTGCAAAAAATAAAAAACCAAACCAAAACAACTAACCAAACACCCCTCTCCCCCCCCCCAAAAAAAAAAAAAACAACCAAAAAACTAAACCAAAACACAACCTCACATTCTTTTAAAATTTTAAAATAGTAAGATTCTTGAAAGACTTGTCCCATGTATTAGATATGAAAGCTATTCTGGATAGCCCAATACTAAAGCCCTAGAGATTATTCTGGGTTGTTGGAAGGGGAATGGAAATCAAAAGACAGACGCAGGGACTGCGAGAATGAAGACCTTGGGCCTTTTTTTTTTTTTTTTTTTTGCTGTTTTGGGTTTCTATGTAGCAGTAAAATTTTAAGTCTTTTCCCTAGCCTATTGAAAGGAAAGATGACAGTATGACTTACACTTCTTTGACACAAAATAGAAATATATTCCAAAACTCAGTACAAGGGCCTTTTGTATTTTATTTTGGCTAAAGAAATGTTTTGTTGTTGGTTTGTTTTGTTGTTGCTATTGTTGTTGGTGGTGGTGGGTTTTTTTTCCCAGATAACTATAGCTTTTAAATAGTACTCATTCATTCATTACAGGGCATAAGAAGATGCTAGGGGTTAGATAAAAATAAGTCAGAGATTCATGATGTTGTATAGTATTAGGTAAACAGGAAGGCATATACAATACAATCCAAGTAAAACAGCCTCTCCAGAACTTGGGGAGAGTAGTTTACTCGCTTCTCCTTTTCTTCAAGTTGATGGATTATTCTCATGTCTGAGAATTCCTGTGTCAGGAAAGCAAAATAGCATCAAGCATCTGCTATCCAAAGCTTCATAAAAAGCCAGGGGAATAATTTGTGTGACTTTCATTCCCACCATAATACTTAAGAACTTAACATCTCTAAGTTTTTACTCACACAAAATCTCAGGGAAATGCACAAACTAATGATCCTTATTCAAAAAATTTTGTTTCTAAAACTCCTTCAATGACTAGTTGTAAGCTTTCAATATATATAAGCTTTAGAATAAGTACTGTAGTGAAATAATGTGGGACTGCGCTGCCCCACCAACTCAGTCCTTCTATTGTGTATAGCCTTATCTTCTTCAGCTCTGCCATTAAATTGTACTCTTTTGGCAGCATTGAGAACATATTTCTAAGTGTTTATAAAGTACCAAAATACTTATTAAGGTACTGATCGTAAATTAACCCCCAGGAAAAATCAGCCACTGACTAGGCGATCAGACACAAAGTTGTCATATAATATTTCTGAAACTGAGTACGCAGGGAATTGAGCCTGACATTTGTGTCTCACATAACAGTGTTTCATTTTAGGCAGAAGTTTAATTCTCCATGGCTATGGAATATGAAGATCGTTGATAAATAGAAATAAGTAATTTGCTTAGAGATACACATATAGGTTTATTCTCCAGACACAAGAAAAATTAGATACTCCCATCAGTTGACTGCTCAAGTTGATAATGTACTGATCATACTTTCATTAATTTCTGCTATTTCCAGTAAAATACTGTTCTAACAGTCTCTGGTTCAGGATGTCAGATCATATTTAGAATCAAAACATGGTAGAAGGAAACTTCGGGCATCTTAGATGTTGCAGAGGTAAATAGTATCAAAATTTTTGCCTACCTTCTCCACTATACACTCAGAATAAATAGCTTTGGGGATATGAAAGGAAAGAAGGAAAAAAGGAATGACACAGAATAAGATAAACCATCATCTAAAGAGGACTGAGGGTCAAGAAATCTCTATTAAAAAGATAACTGAGAGTCAAGCATATACTGTGTCTTGCAAAGTCTGTTTTAAGGGCAGACTACACGCAACATCCTCTTTCACTGCAGGAAATTTGAAGCACATATTTACTTTTTCAGTTAGTTAATTACTCAACAGATGCTGCTAAAACTGCCAAATGTGTACGTGCACATAAGTCCCCTTTCTCCAGTACACATTAAACAAATAAGTGTACATCTAACTACGTTATAGTTTGAGCAAAAAGTGTTCCTATCAGTGTTCTTATAAACCTGGCTCTGTCTGCCAGCTAATAATGGTCTGAACAGAAGCTTGCAACCACAGTGTGTACAGGAGGGGAGGTTACACTGATCAACACATCAGTACAAAAACCTAAGCTGAAAGTTCTGAAAACATGGAATTCTTAGCCACATAGACCCAGATTATTTTCTCAGTTTCTATATAAATATATTCTATATAAAAAATTCCCACCAGGAAAGACAGGGAAGAGCGGTTTTGGTAGGAGGCTTGCCAGACTGGTCAAGGATGCTTTAAACTAGACGTTGGGGGAGGGGAGCATCATTCCATCCCAACATACCCACTCAGTTGCCAGCACCTATAATAAATGCTCGGAGCAATGAAAAGATATTCCAGCAGCTCCAGCCAATGAGCTGGCTTCATCTGGAGCTCTGCTCAGATGCCTCTATACATACGCCCATAGCATGGGGAACAAACAAGAGGAATTAGAGATGTGTGCACGTCTACGGGGGTATGATATCACTGGCATCACAGAAACATGGTGGGATGGCTCCTATGACTGAAATGTTGGAATGGAAGGTTACATGCTCTTTAGAAAAGACAGGCCAGGCAGACGGGGAGGGAGAGTTGCTATTTACGTTACAGGTAAACTGGAGAGTATGTGTCATGGTTTAAGCCCAGCCACGCAGTCTCTCACTCACTCCCCCCCTTCCTCCTTCAGCTCCCAGAGGGGTGGGGAGGAGAATCGAAAGAATGAAACTCCTATGGGTTGAGATAAGAACAGTCCAGTAACTAAGGTTTAACACAGACCACTGCTGCTGCCACCAATAACAATAATGATAAGGGAAATAACAAGGGAAGAGAATACAACTGCTCATCACCCGCCAACCAAGCAGTGCACTAGCCCGTCTAGGTAACTCCCAGCTTACATCTTGGGCATGACGTGCTGTGGTATAGAATGCCTCTTTGGCTGGTTTGGATCAAATGTCCTGTCTCTGCTTCCTCCTGGATTCCCCTCCTCCCTGGCAGAGCATGAGGCTCAGAAAGTCCTTGGTCAGACTAAACATTCTAAGCAGTAGCAAGAAACATCGGTGTTATCAGTGCTGTTCCCAGGCCGAAAGTCAAAACCACAGCACTGCACCAGCTACTAAGAATGAGAAAAATGATTGCTACTGCTGAACCCAGGACAGTATGGAACTCAGTCTGGGGACAGGTGAGCAGTCAATAGAGAGTTTGTGGGTCAGGGTTAAAGGGAGAACAGTGATGGGAGACATTATTGTGGGGATCTGCTACAGACTGCATGATCAAGAGGAATCTGTGGATGAAGCACTCTATAGGCAGATAGGAAAAGCCTCATGCTAACAGGCCCTTGTTCTCATGGGGGACTTCAACCACCCTGATGTTTATAGGAGGGATGGTATGGCCTGGAACAAGTAATCCAGGTTTCTCAATTGTGTGAAGACAACTTCTTTCTGCAAGTAATAAAGAAGCTGACAAGGAGAGGTGCCATGCTTGACCTCGTGCTCACCAACAGGGAAGGGCTGGTTAGAAATGTGATGCTCCAAGGCAGCCTTTGTTACAGCAATCATGAGATGGTCAACTTTGAGATCCTCAGGACAGTGAGAGGAGCACATAGCAAGCTCACTGCCCTGGACTTCAAAAGAGCAGACTTTGGCTTTTTTCCTGAAGATCAGGAACCTGCTTAGTAAGGTTCCATGGGATATAGCCCTAGAGGGCAGGGGGACCCAAGTATGTTGGATGATATTCAAGGATCACTTGCTACAGGCTCAGGACTGTTGCATTTCAACTAGAAGGAAGTGCAGCAGGAGCGGCAGGAGTCCTCCTTGGATGGACAAAAAGCTGCTGAGGAAACACTGAGGCAAAAAAGAGGCTTATAAAAGGTGGAAGAAAGGACAGGCGGCATGGGAAGAATACAGAGATGTTGTCCGGGAAGCTAGGGACCAGGTTAGGAAAGCTAAGGCCCAGTCAGAATTAAACTTGGCTAGGGATGTGAAAGATAACAGGAAAGGATTCTATAGATATATTGCGAATAAAAGACAGACTAGGGACAAAGTAGGCCCCCTCCAGAAGCTCTCAGGAGAACTGGGTACCCTGGATTTGGAGAACGCTGAGGTTCTTAATGACTTTTTTGCCTCAGTCGTCACTAGCAAATGCTCTGACCTCACCACCCAAGTCTTGGAAGGCAGACACAGGGACTGTGAGAATGAAGGACCTTGGGTCCACTGAAGGAGAGGATCTGGTTTGAGACCATCTTAAGAACCTGAACGTGTACAAGTCCATGGGACCTGATGAAAACCATCCGCAGGTCCTGAAGAAAGTGGCAAATGAAGTTGCTAAGCCATTGTCCATCATATTTAAAAAATCATGGCAGTCAGGTGAAGATCCCGATGACTG
>WYDI02011733.1:0-66099 GCA_009867235.2 Psittacus erithacus
TGCTATGCACTTCTATTATATACCTCCCAAAGTATAGAAGTGGTGACCACACTGGGAACGCAAGCCGGATCAGTTTCATAATCAATGAGTCTATTGTACTACAAGTCATTACTATAACGTACAATAAGACAAGAACCTTAGCCCAAACCCCCCATCCGAGAAACGCTAGGATAGCAAATACCGACTGTAAATAAGGTACAACATGCTGAGCCTCTGAGATCCAGAGCCAATAAATCAGCATTGTGACAAGTGGCTATTAATCCAAAACAATGAATGTTTATCACAAATACAATTAGATACACTCTGGTCAGATCTGTCGTTATCTCAACCCTTCGTGCCCCAAGTTGGGCACCAAAAAAGAACTGTCGTGGTTTAAGCTTAGTCGTAAATTAGAAAAGCATGTAGCCTGCTCATTCCCCCCCTCCAACCTGTCCTACCCCCCACCCCCTCACCACTCCCAGAGGGATGGGGAGGAGAATGGAAAGAGTGTAACTCCCACAGGTTGAGATAAGAACAGTCCAGTAACTAAGGTATAACACAAATCGCTGCCGCTACCACCAAAAATAATAATGATAAGGGAAATAACAGGGGAAGAGAATACAATTCCTCACCACTCGCCGAACCAAGCAGAGAGCTAGCCCTTCTGGATAGCTCCCAATTTTACATCCTGGGCATGATGTGCTATGGTATGGAATACCTCTTTGGCTAGTTTGGGTCAGGTGTCCTGTCTCTGCTTCCTCCCGGCTTCCCCTCCTCCCAGGGCAGAGCACAAGGCTCAAAAAGTCCTTGGTCAGTGTAAACATTCTAAGCAGTAGCTACAAACATCGGTGTTATCAGCACTGTTCCCAGACCGAAAGCCAGAAACACAGCACTGCACCAGCTACTAAGAAGGAGAAAAATGACTGCTACTGCTGAACCCAGGACACAGACTCCAGAATTTCTCTTGCTTTCTTTGGTCAAAAAGAACAAGCCTTGTATTGTGTTCTTGAGTTCAGCTTTTCTCATGTCCTCATTTCTCATACATACACATTGTCAGCACCAAAAGTAAGTGCTTATATCTCCCATCTTTGAATCCTATATTTCACGACTGACTTAATACATCCCAAAGATATAGATGATTGATTTCTTCCAAGCCATGGCTACGGTCATCACTTGTGTAACTTGACTGACATAGGTGTCACATGCATTTGGCTTTATGTTTATGAACCACAAAACAAGTCATCTTTACATTTCCTTAACATCATAGGCTTCTTCACTCTTCTCTTTGTTGTTTCAAGGTCTTTCAACAATTTCAACAGTCTTGTCAAAGCTTCCTATGGTTTGACCTATCTAGAGATGCCTCTGGGAACTGTGTCGCTGTTTGTCTTGCAGAGATAAATAGAAAGTTTCTCTCAGTCCAGAAAAATTTCCTGAGTATTTTCCTCCTTCTTACATTTCAGCCTGTCCCTCAGATTCAAAAGTGAATGTTGATTTGATCCACCCAGGACAAGACCATGAAGTTACCCCCTTCAGCTTACTTGAACATCACATGACAAGTTATATCTCATTTGCAGTAAAAGTGCTACATCCAGAATCAGGCTCAGAGAAGAAAAAGCCCTGCACACTTATCTTTTCATACTTCAGCACCTCTTCTGTTTACTTCTGAAAGATGTAAGCTATTAGTTCAGTGGAGAGCTTAATCCCCCAGCTTTGTACTACCATGGCCTCCCTACAGCTTAGTCTTCATGTCACAGGTCTGTTCTTGCTCACAGCAAAAGAGCTGCACAGCAGAGTGAAATAAAGTTGGTACCAACTTCGTAACAGCATTATAACAGCATTGTGTAGCTCTAATGGTATTTCTTAGCCACCTAACTCCCCAAAGTTGCTGTAGTGCATAACATTGTCAAAGGCTTGTCCAGCACAAGCAGATCACTGACAGGTTTCTGATACCTTCAGGCTGTTCTGAAAAGGCTGTATATTATCATTTATTTCCTCTTCATACTACTCAGCCACCCAGCTTGTGCTGTGTTTACTGATGAGCCCACGGTCCTGTCAGCATCAACTTAGAACCTGAAGCAAGCTCATTTTTTGCAAGTGCTGTTGCTGTTTAAAGCCTGGAAAGTTGTCATTTCATGTACATTGATGAGGGTGAGCATGTGCTGCATATCTGGTCTGGGTTTTTGACTACTGGGAGACAGGCTCTCTTTTCTTAGACACATCTAAAAGAGAAAACAGAAAGGAAAGCTTAAAACTGAGAATTACAGTGAAAGGCCTTTTTAATAAAAGTTTGAAAGTTTTGCTTTTTCTTCTTGTTAACCATAGCTCACTACACTTTTAAAATTTTTTTTGCTACCAGAAGCACTCAGTACAAAGAAAAACTGCTGCTTCTTGCTCAGTTAAGGAGCTTTATAAGACAAAAGGGTTAGTCACAAAAGGAAATTTATATTTAATTCAAGTTTTCATATGAACAAGCCTTGCTTCAAGCTCTTGAAAGTGTGTTTCCACCTGCCTTCAATATAGGCCAGTGCCTGAAATACTTTCATCAGGCTGTCAAAATAAAGCCCCCATCCTGCCAAGCAGTCTGAAAGTCGCTGTTAAGTTTAGCGGAAGTAAAGCAAAATCTCCACTAAAGGAGAGAACAAGGCAATCTTTAAGAACTTAACAGGCATTTTAAATAATGAAGCTCACTTGTGAGATCAGGGCAATATTAAATTTTGATGAAAGCTAGCCTGATATCTGAGACTGGACCTCACCCAAGTGTAAGATACACGTAATTCCACCAGAATGGTTGACTTAAGTGCACAGCTCTGCTTTTTTTTTAACTACACCACTAAAATTGGGACTTTTTTATATATAGGAAGGAGACATTTCTGTAGAGATCTGAAATTCTTTCAGGACACAGTAGAACAGGAGCATCTGTCTCTTTTGAGTGATATCCTTGCTTTCATACTTTCATCCTAACAAATTCCTACAAGATTTATCTTGTCAAACTTTAGTCTGAATGGCACAGATTACTGGGAGGATTGTCAATCTAAAAAAGAGACAGGCATAAATTTAATTGCTCCCTGAGGATACATGAAGAGCTACATTTAGCTGCAGCTAATTAGATATTCTCCAATCAACAGTTATGATTCATCTGCTGAGGAGCAAAACAAGATGGCAAATACGAAATAGGCAGCAAAAGTTAAATCTGACCTCCCAGAATGCTGGTTTTGTTTTGATTTTAGTTTGAAATGCAGCTGGTGTTGCATTGTATTGACATCCAAGGTTCATACTGCCTCTAAGCCAGGAGGTGCAGACCTCTGCATAAGGGGGTGACTTCACCCCTACTGCAGACAAAGCAAAGTTTTGCTTCTGTGAAGTGGGCTTCCAGAATACCTTCTCTCCCCAGCTTTCCCAAAGCTACCAGCCAACATTAAGGCATGGATAAAACCCCAAGATGTTCTTTTCCAAGAATTTTAAAATGTCTGTTTAACAAGGAAGATATAGCTTCACAAATACTCTCATCCAAAAAGGGGTTATCACCAGTTTACAGGTATGGAAACTGAGGCAAAAAGTAGGTGGACTTGAACTTGTCTATCATGCCAGCACATGCTGTAGGTAAGGAAGGGATCCCAGGGGCCTGTGCCTCCGTCTTGGGCAAATGCTGTTCCCAAGTGCCAAACCAGAAAAGCTGCTGATGTGCCCTTAAGCTGAGGAGTAGCCTGCATTCGGAGGAACTGGAAGCAGAAATGTGCAGTGGGATGCCGGAAAATAACTGTCTGGTTTGAGTTAGATCAGGGTGCAGTTATCTCTTAGGGACTCTATCCTCTGTTACCTGTATGCCTGAGTTTCCTCTGGCTTTGAAAACACTGTGTGAGTATTTAAAGAAGTTGATTACAAATTAAGTGATGAACACCAACTTCTGACTGGCTGTGTTAAGGCAGTGGTAACAGAGAAAATGAATGGGGGTTTTATTTGTTGGTTTTAGTTAGATTGTTTATAAGAAAGGCAATTACTTACACAGGTGAAAAAGATGAGCAGCAAGTAAAAAATCCCAAGGCAAGTCAGCATGAAAAGCTCAGCTTTGTGTTTTTTTAATTTTTCGTCTTCTATTCCAGCACAACCTAAAATGTAAAGCAAGGTGTTACATTGTTCTGGAGTTTGTAACATATTTTTAACTGTTACCTTCATGAAATGCCACTCGCAGCATGGGACCCTCAAAAGTCTCTACTGTACCTGTTACTTTTAACGTGACTGTGCTGCTGAGACTGTTTTCTCCTCTCTGTTCCCCCAAAGTGCACTTATATGTCCCGCTGTTTCGGCTGGTCGCATTTTTGATCCTCAGTGAAAAGGTGTCATTGGAGAGCCCCAGGGACCTCTCAACTTTTTTTGGATATTGAGATACCACATCAAGGACTTCCCATGCTATTTCTTCGCCTTCTCCAGCCATCTGGAAAACACAAATGTATTTCTTGTCTTGGGCAACAGTGTCATCCTGAGTTTAGGGCAAAGAGAATTTTAAAGCCACCTTATGCCTCAAAATGCAGAGGCTGGGGAGAGGAGGAACCTCAAAAGCATCAGTCGGTTCATGCTTACAATAAAAATATATTTGCTTGTTTGCTTACATGGACACTACATTTATAGGCATTTATATAGCTATTCTGTTGCAGCTTCTTAATCTGTCTCACCTGGACACAATCTTGCTACAGACATGACATGAGGAAAGGAAGGGGACGAGTTTGCTCTCAGTGTCTATTCAGAGGCCTCAAAAGAGTTCAGAGAGAGAGAGTCCATGGGGACAGAACTGAGGCACCAAGAGGCAGCCCTACCTAGCTGCTTAGTGCTGGTTCTGGGGACGAGAGGCCCCCAGGACAGCATGGCAGCAGACAGGTAAAATTTACCACTACCTGCACTTGCCCTGCCAGCGCACTTTCTGCCATGCAGTGGTGGGAATTAAACCTGTCTACCCAGGAGCCATGTGGCAGTGCAACAGCTCTGCCAGCACAGGTTGGCATCCTCCCAGCAGCCCCATAGCCCTGAGTTCCTTGTGGGAAAGCAGCCGTGGAAACTGCACTTCCTTGTGCCAGTTTCTGTACAGCTGACCCCTGAAACCACAGTGCCTCTCTGGAGAAATGGAAGTTTTCCCCCTTCCCCTCCCCTCCCCTCTTTATTGGAACTAAAGAACAAAAAATTGCTTCGACTCTTTCAGATTCGGTTGCATGAAGGTCACAAGCAGGTTCTGGTGCACTTTGGGAGCATTTGTATGTTGAATTTCTTAATTGTAACCAGAAGAGCTACATTCCTTGGCATTGCTGAGAGGCTGCTGGAGGAATGAAGTGTATTCCCAGAACAGTTTGTACTGCAGGGCGATAGGATGCACTGAAAATGACAATTGGCTGGGAGCCACAAAGAAGAGAGAAATCACTAACTTGATTTGAAAGATGGGAGAAGGGTTTGAATTAGTCCATGTCCATTCTCATTCATTGATGTTGTTCCCTGAGATTCAAGGCAACGTGCCCTCCATGAAGGTTTCCCAAGTAATGAATTCAGTCTTTCTGTGGTCTAGCAGAGCCAGAGCAAGCTCATACAGTCCAAGGCTCAGCTTTTCAGCCAAACCTATAACTAACTTAAGCCAAGGCTTTTTTATTATTATTGTTTTATTTTAATAGACACATTTTTGGATTGCGTGTTAGCACTTACTTTCTATTTGTATAGCTACTGCATCAGGGTATAAGTTACACTGTAAGCTATTAACGTTAACACAATTTTCTCATACCGAGGCTAGGAGTATCTGGTTTCCCTTTCACGTATTTGCATTAGGAAAGTGTACTTGGAGCCTAGAGAGAAATACAGGCCTGATGCTCCATTATACTTCACTACTTATACGGACCTAACATAGTGTAAAACAAGCTGCAAGTTGGGGAGCTTTTCAGGAACTGGGAAATCAGACTAAAGGACAAAATTCTAATAATTGTAAAGATCTTTCCTCAGAAAGGTTTGGGGTTTTTTAATGTATTAACTGAAACACAGAGCAGTAATGTCCTGGGGCTTTCCACATTTCACCCAGCAAGAGGAAAGGAAGTACCTTCTTCCTCTTAATTCCCAAGTAAATTTGCCCCAGCTTCTCCTTATTACACTCAGCCTCAAGCAGCTATAAAACAAAGAGCCTCTAAGGTGGTTTTCAGACTGTTGGGACTTCACTGTGCTCAAGGATTTTGATATATTCAGACCCTGCAATCAGCCAGAGATGTGGCCAGAGGAATTCCAATACCCAGGCTGGGCTCAGCTCTGGTTACAAATGGGTCAATAGCAGTTAAGTGAATAGAGTTGACCTCCCTCAGGTCTAATTTTTGCCATTCTCCTTTCCCTTACCACCCCCTTTCTCAGTGAAATTTTAAACTCCTACAGGACATTAAAGAGAACCAGCCTGGCTGCCCTTCAGATTGCCCTAAACCACAGGTAAGATGTCCAAGCTATACATAGAAAATGAATTTTCATTTTTTTTTGTTGTTTGGGTTGGTTTTTTTAATTCACTGATAGCATAATAATTGCTGTCTTGGTTGGTAAATGGTGCTTTGACTCTTGTGGCTGAGACCTGAGAATGAGAAAACACTTTGATTTTTCTGATTGCAATTGTAATCAACACTGCTAGTATAAGGGAGAAGTCAATTAAGCCCATGCATCCTATGTCTGACCATGCTCTTATTCTTAGTGAGAATTTTGGTAAATGATTTAACTTCTCAATTTTATGGGGGACACTGAGGGATAGGGTTGATTATTTCCTCCAAAGCTTTTTGAGGTGCTCAGATGCTGTCACAAAGATAATGATGGTGACCTTGGAGACAAGCAAGTCAGAACTTTGTCTTACACAGGCCCTCTATGTGTAAGGCAAAGCAGCATCAGTAAAGCTGCACTAACATGCCTTTCCCCAAAATAGCAGAAAATGTTACTTTGTAACCTAATTACTTGTGGGAAAACCAGTCGCAATCTGGAGGGGGGTGTCGAACCTCTTTATTTGGGAAGGAGGAGGATCGGTTCATACGTGTGGGTTTAATTCGGGGTTTGCATGCCTCTCCTCCATTAAATCTCCACCTTACTGAAGGCTCAAGCAGGCAAGGCAGTCCATGGCGGTGCTGCTGTGGCCTTTTTTTAGGCTACAGAGACATCTGGTGGCATTTTTCCAGCCTCTCCACGCAGCGCACCCATCCCTGCTCAGGTCACAGCAACCCTTTTTCTGATACCCGATCCAAGCCTTTTTCCACTGCAATCTTCTCTCCTATTATCTTATTAAAGAATCATCAACTCCTCCCTTTTTAAATTCTCTAAGTAGTGAGGAATCATCTGAGCAAATTTGCAGAGCATGTCCCCGTATCCCAGTTGTGTGAAAGGAAGTCCATGAGACGTTCAGTAAGGTCATCATTCTGCCTCTTGCTCTATTCAAGCTAACCTCTTTTTCCCAAAAACCTAATTAAAATTACAAAAATGCCACTTTGTTTGCCACCTCCTGTGAATTACTTGGCAGACTCTCACTAGACAGATCATTTTGCAGCTGAAGCTCCTATGATAATCCAGCACTAATTCATCCCAAGTGTCCTCCAGGTGATGCCACAGCCCAAGGTAAATGCTAGGGGTTTTACCTAATTAATTCCACACAAGCTTAGAGGGATCGAATTGAGCACTATCAGTAGCAGCACTTGTGTAGGGACCATCTTCTTTAAGCAGTGAAAAAGTATTTTCTGTCTGCATTTCCTTTGTGCCCATTCCCCTTTTACCTTGCTGGTGAGCAAGCAGCAGCATGCTGGCTCCCCCTGCTCCCCACCTCCAAAAGGAGGTGGTTTTTTCCTGCTCTCATGTTTGCTGTAATGGCTTTACCAAAATTCAAAAGGCAAGTGATGACTGTGCAGGACCAGTAGAAATGCTGCTGAAACCCTTTGCATTAAAAGAGTCTCATTGCCGTGCTGGAGGTTACTGAAGCAAGAAAGGGGACCTGCAGGCTGGCAGCATCCTTCTGCCTATCTGCATGAAACTACCCATTAAGAAAATTAAATAACAAAAAAAGTCAGTGTATGTTTATTGTCACATATACATTAGCTAGCAGCAGTGTTTGTGACAGGTTTTTTCAGAAATCATCTATAGGGCCACGTCTGTTGTTTTCCATCACCTCCATAGCAATGAGAGTAAATGCTACACCCAGGGGCTGATACTATCCCGCCCCTTCCTTAATAACCTGGACACTGGGATAGAGCATGTGCTCAGCAAGTTTATAGATAATACAAAGATGGGAGGAGTGGTTGTTGCACCAGAGGGTTGTGCTGCCATACAAAGGGATCTCAGCAGGCTGGGGACATGGGCTGAGGGGAACTTCATGAAGTTCAGCATATGGAAATATCAAGTCCTGCCCTCTAGGGAGGAACAAATCCATGCACCAGGACAGGCTGGGCCAACCTGTTAGAAAGGCCCTGGTGTCCTGGTGGACATCAAGTTGACCATGAGCCAGCGATGAGCACTTGTGGCAGAGATTCCTGGGCTGCATTCAACAGAACATCTCCAGCATGCTGAGGAAGGTGATGCTTCTCCTCTGCTCAAGCTTTGGTGAGACACACCTGGAGTGCTGGATCCAGTGCTAGGCTCCCCAGTACAAGAGAGACAGGGACATACTGAAAGAATCCAGTGAAGGGCCGCAAAGATGATTAAAGATTTGAAGCACCTGACATATGAGAAAATGCTGAGAAAGCTGGGACTGTTCAGCCTGGAGGAGACCAGGCTTAGGGCATCTTATTAACATGAGCCTGATTGCCAGGCGGATAAGGAAGCTGAAGCCAGACTCTTCTCAGTGGCCTCCAGAGGCAAAATAAGGGACAATGAACACAAACTGAAATTCAGGAAATTCCATTTAAACATAAGAAAAACTTTTTTTACTGCAGGGGTGATTGAACACTGGAATGGGTTGCCCAGAGGAGGTTGGGGAGTCTCTATCCTTGGAGATATTCAAAACCCAACTGCACAGAGCCTTGAGCAACCAGCTGTAGTTGCCTTATTTTAGCAGGTTTACCTGAAAGTTATTCTAGTTCCCAAATGTTTGGAAACACTTGGTCTAAAGAGGTTGCAATTTTCCAACATGTATTCTCTAGTCAACACACCAATGCCTGTTAAGTTTTTTCTAGCCTGGAGCTTTTTGGTAAGAATAGTGGTAGTAGTATAGTAGATATAAAAATGACATAAGTTTGTTTGAAAATACCACTCAGCTCATACATTCTGTTCTCTGACTGGATGAATTATGAGATATAGGTAGAATAATTAGGCCTCCAAAATTTAAGTGCTTTTAAGCAAATATTTCTTCTTCCAAGAGCTAAAAACAAGGTGGAAGAAGGAGGAAGAACACTTTTCTCGTTCCTAGCTGGCTGGGTTTTAGCTGCAGTGCACTGATAGTGCAGCTAGACAAAGGCAATTCACCCATTCTGTAGTACTTACACTCAACTAATCAATTAAAACTTAATTTTATCATGTACATGTGAGAGCAAGCAGTTGTTAACTTCTGTTCTGTGCTCCCATTAAATACCTTTTCTCATTGAACTTTTCTCAGATTAAGGTGGTATGTTGGCTCCCAAAGTACCAGTATAGTCCACTTTTCCCATAAAGCAAATTTTCATTTCAAAAAATAAATGGTCCGGGTCCAAAACTGATGTCATTTTAAGAGTGGAATGAATTAACATTGATTTATTTTCTTTTGAGGATGGGATGATTTTAGAAGTGCTTTTGTTTGAAATTATACCAGGAATAATGACCAAGCTGAAATTTCTGACTGCTAGAGATTGAAAAACTATATAGAGCCAGAAGGAATGTATTTCCTGAAGCAAAATATCTAGAATTCTGGCAATGCCTGATAGCCAACATATAATGAATCACAACTGAGCTGAAACCACTTAATAGGTGTATTTTTCAGTGCAAAAGCACTTTCACATTTGATTAGTGTTGAAGGTGCATCCATATGGGCTCTACACTGTGTCATGTAGAGATACCAATGTAAAATTTGAAAAAATCCAACATGTATTGTGGGCTCATGTCTGTGAATTTTGACTTTTCTTGGGGGGAGGGGGGAGAGAAGGGAAATGAGCAGGGAGAAGAAAAGAGAAACCAAAACCCAAACCCAAAACAACAGCAAGCAAACTTCATGACAAGTGAGCCAGCTGGAAAAGCCCTCTGACTCAGTCACATAGCCTCTATTGTTCTGTTGGGTTTTTTTTAGCTAAGGGCATCCAGTGATAGAGCATGTTAGGCAAAAGAATAGTTTTGGTCAGGAAATCATTTCCACTGCTCCCTTCCCGTCCAAATCATCAATGTTTGGAGCTACTTGGAGCTGAATAGATGTCTGAAGAACTTTACTGCATTTCTTCAGGTATGCTAGAAATTAGACTGAAGCAGCTCGGCAACTATTTATCTATGCTAATAGAAAATAGCTACGAACATTTAGCAAAAGTAATTTCCCTTGAAGGAAGGTGCAATTCATATTAAATGCCTAGAAGGTTTATTCTTATTTTGTAATATGACTTCCCCCTCTAATTCTGCCACAATTTTATATTTTTCAGGGAAGTGTTACAAAGTTAACAGACTTCTCTTCACTGAAATGTAGCCTTCTTTCTTCTTCCTCAAGTTTTGTTTTAGATTAAGACTTTTCTGACTATCACATGAACAAAATAGGGATATATCCCATGGGACCTCATTTGTGTGTGTTTAAACTTGGTTTTCAAACTGAATATAAAATGGTAATTATGAGGGTTTATGAAGTGGTTCTCATTTTCAATGTGCTACACAAAGAGAAACTCTTCAATTTTCAATGGCTCTATAAGGCAGAAAGGTAAGTAAAGTTTCAATACCCAGATTCTTGTTTCTTAGATGGGCCATATTGATTCAAACCAGCATTTCCATATGCAATTCCCAGTGCCTGGGTACATTCAAAAATGGCCTAGTTTTCAGGTCTCAGTTGACAAACTTCCACCCTGCTCATATGTGGTTTCATAGCATATAGGGAAGCCCAGCACTCCTAAAAAACGAATCACGCTTAAAAGGCATCATCATTATGAACTTAACTTTTTCATGGTCATACAGTGAATAAGACGAGAGCTGCACCAGGCTGGAAGAGGACTTGGTGCTCTACCTTCTCCCCAGTATGCTAGGCCTGCCTACTTCAAAAGTATCTCCAAGTAAAAACCATTTTGTCTGAGCTGACTGACTGTCGTCCTGGTTCTGAACAGAACTACTTATAACTCATGTATTTGCATACACTTATGTATGCAAATAATCTAATTAGCTCCAAGGACACTGGGTGTACAAAGGGTTAAATAAATGCACACCTTTTTGCAGTACAAGGCATTAGCAAAAGTGAAGGAACTGGTGAATGCAATCTAGTGGGATTTTGACACCAGAATGTTAACTCCTTTGAACAATTACTTCTCCATACAGAACTGAAAAAGCAAGTACTTTTAAATAGTATCTTTCTTTTTTAAAGCGGATTATAACAAACTATTAAAAGTACCCCTTAACTGGTCAGAGCATGCAGAGATGCCAGTGAAAAGAAGGGGTTTGTTTACTAGGCTTTCACCCTGTACAAGCAGCTGCACGTGCAGCTCCATAACATTGTCACCATCATTTTTTTTAAAGCATCAGAAGCAAAGGTTAATTGCTTGCATTTACTGCACAGTTCAAAGTGACCTCATACAAAAGATTTAGCCCAACAGCTGCTTGAACTTTACAGTCTGAAATTTCATACCATTTGTTGGAATTACCTTTTAATTAGCCCTTTGGGGTTATATGTGGTGTTTATTGATTAATCCTTCAGAAGCTGTTTTTTAAATAACAGATTAATTCTCTACGTTGGGTAGCCCAGTCACGTTGCACCATTCCCCTACACTCCTTTTGCAGGGTTAGATGGTGACAGCAGCACGCAGCCAAAATGAGGAGAGGAGGCGAGGCTTCAAGCTGGTGCCTATTTAGATAACCTCACAAGCAAAAGAAGTATCACTTCTTCAGTACAAAAGAGTGAACGTAAATTACGTTTTCCTGCCAAGAGTCAGGCTCTTTAGCTTTGCTGCTGTCCTTTTCCTAATATGGCTGTGGCTTGGGCTAGCATCTCCAGGAGTGAGTGTCGTTAACTGCCTGCCCCCACTTCCCACCTCTCTCCTGGGATGAGTAACCAGAGAACTACAGTACCATGGTTGGTGCTGCCAACCCCTGAGTATGGTGGCAAGAGCTAAATATAGCTAGATATTTTTTCTTCTTGTAGTTTTGGTAGTGCTGTCAGGGAAGAAAAAAAATCACAAAACAAGAGTACCTGTCATGCTGGGCACTGAAAAACAGTCTTTTCCTAAGTAAAACATATGAAAGAAGAAAACTGAGGAAACCATGGAGGGAGAGGAGATTGACAGGATGGGGCAGGAAATGTGCAGTAACAGTCTGGACTGTAACAGTCTGACTGTTGCAAAGGGAAGCAGCACTAGTGAGGGCTGTTGAGGAAGGGGCACACACAGAAGGCATCATCACCCTCCCCTGCATGTGCAGTCATTTTGTGCCCAGGTGGCTCTGTAAACAGCTATGAGACAATGCAGAATTGGGTATACAGGGTTTTCTTACGCTCTTTCATCAAGACAACAGCTTTTGGCTCCTGTTAGCCGCCTGGCCATTCCAGCTGCCAGTGAACTTGGGGAGGGACAAGATTCTGGAGGATCCCCACAGCTTCAGACTGCTGAAACTGTCTTAATTTTTGTTGAATTCTGACACTGGTTTGGGGCAGAACTTTCAGGGATCCAGTCAATCTCACTGTTTATCCTTCCACCATCCCTTACCACTTCTGCTCAATTCCTCCAGATTCACCAGACACATAGTTTGCCAGCAACGAGCTCCCTGCTTTGCCTAAACTCGGGGGCAACATGGGGCCTTAAATAATTAGCATGTGTCTGTGGGGAAAATACATGTCCTTATGCAGCTTTTAAAGCAGAAAAAGCAAAAAAGAATAAGCTAAGAGCTGCCCCAGCTCCCATAATAATAATCAACCAAGTGCATTATTCTCTCCTCTCTATCTCCCTCCCATACCTAGTTCAGCATTTTGGAAAAGGGATACTATAGATGCTGCACTTGATGATGGGCTGGTAGCCAGATGTTCAAAACAGCTCTTTCAGACTTCAGTATTTTTGGTTGCAGTTGTTATCTAGTCAGTAGGCAGATGCTCATTGTTGTACCAGCGCTGAAACTCAGATACACTGCAAGTTTCAACCACAGAAGCCCTATCTAATAACACTGTCAGTTTACCGTACGGAATAATTTTAAAACTATATCTGACCAAACTGCTGGGAAAGCAAAGGCTGTGTCTTTATGTTCTGACAGACATAAATGGAACAGTTTTCACCCAGCAAAAATAGGTGTTTTTTGCTTCCACTGTTCTCCCATCACATGGGAAAGTAATTCAACTCTGTAACAAAATCTTTATTTGCCAATTGAATTTCCACTATTATTCCATGGTAAGCAGCAGATGTGCATGGCTGGGACTGAGAAACGGGGGAGAATAAAACTCTACTTTTTTTCCTGTTAATTTAGCTCATCCCATAAGCTGAAACTGTGCACCGAGATATTAAATATGGTGCCATACAGCAAGTCAACAGCCACTTCTTCAACCACTAGGCAACTCTGCCTCTCTCTCTCTCTCTATGAGATATTTCATCTTGAAAGTGCTGAGCAGGACTTTTCTGCTTATTAGCCAATTGATCCTTGTAGTCCCTCCTGTAACAGAGTCAGCCAGGCTCTCCTTTGGAAATGGGCTGTCAAGATGTAACTTTTACTTCAGGATTGCTAAAAGCTAACTCAAAATTTCTAGCTCTCCACTTGCTTTCTGCATAGCCTGCCTTTATGCCCACCCCCACCAGCCAAATCTTCTTAGGAAATAGCAAGTACTTGTTTAGTTCTTCTATTTCAAATTAAAAATCAGCTCCTGTTTTCAGTGGAGATTAAACATGGAACAACATCATTGATGTTGCAAAGTTTTAAGTACCATTTTTTGTTCTGAAAAAAAATCTTGGCAAGACTCCTCTTTGGAGTGGTATTTGACAGGCTGTGTGTGGGACATCACCTGGATTCTGATCCATGGAAGCCAGCAATAATTAGCACAACAGGCCAAGAGCAATTCAAAGAACACACTCAAATAGTCTATCTACAATAACATAGAAAATGTATGTTCTCCAAGATCAGCTCAAATGCTTTGACTGCTGCCTTATCTCTGCTGTACTGGCAGGAGGATGCCTCTTCATAAAATAACATATTTTATATGAGACAAGCCAGCATCAGATAGGAAAGCAAAGCAGACTACTCTTGTGCTTGTATATTTGTGCTTTTTTCTTACTTTATACCAAGACACTGTCTGGTAGATGATTGAGGTGTCCCGAAGAATTTCACAAGGCAGCAGCGCTTCTTCAGCACATCTCACAGCAATGTCTGGGACAGACACAGAAGCCCCACGGATCAAGCACCAAACTGCAAAGCACAGATACACATCGTCTTTAAAAGAGATTGCTTACATAATCCTTCCTGTCTTCCCAAAACATATCCCCACAAAATAAATGTGAAAGACTAGAAACAAAAATGCAAGGCTTCCCACTTACCATTGCTCAGAATGATCAGTAGAGTGTGGACTACCAAAGGCATGGCTTTTACTGCTTCAAAACAGAAAGCAGCAACAACGTGCCTCTGCACAGGGTGGACTGTGAGAGCAGAGTGAAAGTGCTACGGCTTCTAGAGTGGTATTTCTAGAGGCAAACCAGGAAATCCCCTACATGGCTTATCTCAAAGTTCCTGTCACAGGGAAAATCCCTATGTGTAGGAGCCAGTGTTCCTCCCATTAAATGTTAGGTCATTTCCATTTCTGTAACCGCTTGCACTGGTAGCACCTCACCTCCTTTTTATTTTTCTTCTTTTTTTTTTCCCCTTTGTGTTGATCTGAACTGAAACAAGGTTGATGCTGGGGCACTCTGGATCAGCATGAAGGGCTGAATAGAAATCAGCACTGAAATAATCTCTCTTGGGTGACAAAGCAGCAGGAGAAAGGGTTTGTCAGCCCCCCACAATCCCCTCTCAACCTTCTCTCTGCAGATCTAACAGACTAGTATCTACGCAAAGGTTGGCCATATGAAGTGACATTTCTGAAACCACACTTAAGCCCATAGGTTGTAACACCATGAAGACACTGTGGCTTGGGTCTAAGGGCTATGGAGGAATTTACAGCAAGGCTGAGCAATGCACGCTGTATTTCCGTAGTGTTATGCATGTAACTCCCCATGTAGGCGCACAAGATGTGGAAGCAGTATCTCTCCTTAGCGTCATTTTCAAGATAGTCAGGAGCAGCTGATTATCAAATATATCAAATTATATGCTGGAAAATTTCCTTATGAAAAAAAAAATAAAAAGGCAGCTCCCAGAAGAGGAATCATTTGGGCATCCCCTCAACATATCTGAAAAAAAACACCGAATAAAAAAGGTCCTTTTCTTGTCATCTGTAAAAGCTGTTTTCCCCTGGAGAATTTTTGAGGAAGTCTGAGGTTGATCACAGAACCATTTACAAATCATGAAACTCTGAAAGTTGCTGACATGTTATTTTTGGAAAACAGTTGTGGCTCCCATCCTTAGGCTACTGAGATCACAATAGAGAGAAGCCAGTTAGGAGGGGGTTTTTGGAGTTTTGATGGGTAAAGACTATATGGTCAGCCCCTTTTGAAAATCAGGTTCCTGAAAGCCATATCAAACTGAGCACCCTAAAACCAAATAACCTCTAGAAAGTATTGTGATGAGAAGTCAGTTTGGCAAGTCCTAGGCATGCAAAAGTCCAATTCATATGGGTAAGCACTGTGGGTAGGTAACACTTTTGAAAAGCCCAATCTGTTCTGTGAGGGAAGTCAGACAGCAATTTCACCAGGGAATTCGCTGTTGAAATAGCTTAGTTATTTTTAAAGCTTTTTGCTTCTGTCTTCATTGACCTGCATTGTAAACGTAATAAGCTTTAAGCTGTCTTTTACTCTTTGTGTTTTCTGTTTTCAAGGACCTCAATCCATTACTTAGAAGGTACAAATACAGTATAATCCCAGTGGATCTCTTGAGAGGGAGAGAAAATCCTGAACTCTCACTTCTTTCTCCTGTGTAAAATAATAGAGTCCTTGAGAAGACAGAAGTGGGGGGGTGTGCTGAAGGAAATCTTGGAGAGAAGAGGGCTCCAGTTAATATATTTCACATCTGTTCTTCACTAAAATGATGGCTCTCCTGCCCCCATGAGTCAGTCACACATCAAGCCCACCTCCAAGAAGGGCACTCAGCTTTCACCAAAGTGCCTCTTTCTGCAAGACCTGCTGAGCTATATATTTACCCTTCATAAACCAGTCAAGAGGCAAAAACTTTACCTCCCTTTTTCATTGTACGGAACCCCCCCCCAGTGAGCAAACCACAGAAAGCTCCTGCCCCTGCTGTGGGTCGGCCCACGGCAATCTTTCACAAAATGGCCTGACCAGATGTAGTCTGGAGGGGCTGTGGCACGCTTAAGGCTGAGGTCACAAGTTTGCCCACACAGAAGTGCACTGAAGGAAGGCATAACAGGTCAGGCTTCAGTTTGATTTGGGAAATGCACATGCCACACAAGCTTGCCAAGGTGGTGTTAAACAATATTATTCCTTGGTTGATTAAAATACAGGAGTTAGGACTTTAAAAAACACACACTTTTTCCCTCTAGGACAGGCATAGCTTCAAGCAAAACAGCCCTTTTCCTCCAAAGTATTTGCAAGCTCAACTGCTGTTCCATAGCACAGTATGTGAAGCAAGAGAAGCAAGATATGAAAAACAAAAACTGAAACTCCCTTTGCTGGGGAAGAAGGAATCATTTTGCTTCTAAACTTTCCCTGGCAGGGATTTTTTCTTCAGGGAAACTTTGAACAGGTATGTACTTTCCATTCTAACTTTTAATATCCTTTAAATGGTCTCAAAGGGCAAGCCTATTATCTCCAGAGCCCTGGAAGCTGCTCTAGTTTCTCTACAGCCCTGAGCAGTGGAAGCAATGGGACTTCAGCTGGACAGGTTCGGTTGTGGGAGTGAAGAGGCAATGATTGCCTGTCAGCTTTCTCCATGAGAAATAGATCCATATCTTTGCAGGGCCCTCAGGAATCACAGAAGCAGCATGTGAGTAAGTGAAAGTTTATCACTAAACACACTGTTCTGTGGACCTGAGACCTGCTTTCCTACAGGTGTGTCTTGTTGCCTTTTCTTCTCCTTCCCTTACCTGTACTGCTCACTACACCAACCATAAATCCTCAATCTCACTGAGCAAGAAGCACCATCCGCTCTGGTAAGTCCAGAGCCGCAAATGTAATGACTGACGTTAGCAGGCAGCATGCAAAACGGCTGTGTTCTGCCTACCTTTCCCATAGTCACGGCACCCATTTGGATCTCTGTCTTTGACCCCATTGCTGATTTTCGTGAATTTCATAGGCATTAATTCCCTATAAGTCCCAATCCCTCTGTCAGTTTGATAGAAAGCAGGTTCAGAACATACTGGCTGATAGACAGCCAGATGGCAGAATCACAGAAATTTAATTCTCTGTGGGAAATGAGGCTAGAAGCACGAGGATGTGGAGTGGATTCATGGGATAAGGTTAAAAAGGCAAGACTCAGTATTTTTTTCAGTGTTGATAGAGCCTTGAGAATGTTGTTCATTCCATGAACATATTCTTTTTTCTTAAACCAGGTAAGTACTGGGTCCCTTGGATACTCAGGTAGTGGATTTTTCTAATTTTTGGTTCCAGTGTGTGACTGAGAAAGATATGTAAGATTCCTTCTTACTTCATGTATTTGCCCCAAGTGCCAGCATTCATCAGGAAGCACAGAGTTTTAGAAAAAACAAAACCTTAGGTATCTAAGAAGTACAAGGAGCTCTCTAAAATGACAAATCAAAGGTTAAAACAGAGGTGGGAAAGCAGCATTTAGCATTTCTGGGAAGGCATAGATTTTTCTGTATTGGGATATGATTACCAAACATCCCTTGTTCCACTGCATTTAGGTTCCTCCTTTCAATAATGTCCCTCCATGTGCCTCATGTCTATTGTGGAGCAACTGAGGAGGGGGACTTTTTATTTATTTTTGTTAGTTAATCTCCTGTTCAGCAAGAAAAGCTGTCTGCTTCAGTTTAACTGACAAAACCAGGAAAGCTTTTACGTTTAGTAGACAACCATTTCTAAAATAATATACTGTGTGTAATGTGGCATTGTCAGCCAAAGGAACAGTGACAGAAGATTCAAAAGACACAGGTGAAGAATAGTCATGTATTTTGTGGGGTCCAGCAGAGCTGCATTTACTTTCCTGTCATGCTAAAATCTTGATGTTCACCATGCCAGCAATTAAAAGCAACTGAGAGTTTCCAGGTTGCAGCTAATGAGATTTACATAGATTACTCACAAACTGGAGTTTGGAAAGTTTAATGACAAAATTCTCTTCCCTGTCCCTTCATGGCACATATTGGGTTAAGGTCAATTTTGCTGTTTAAACAATGACAATCCAGCAATACTGAAAAGCCAAAACACTGAACTCTGACCTGCTGGATGGCACAGAGCTTTGTGCTACATGCTGTCTTCTGCTGCCAGGTCAAAAAATGACACCCAATTAATTATGCACAAGCAGCCAATCCTCTGAAACACCTAGACTTTCAAGTGAGACAGTTGAGATGTGCCAGCCCTGCTTGTCAAAGTCCTGATCAAGCATGCTCATGTAGAAATTGAAATGTGACCCAAACTACAGACCCAAAATAGAGGTATCAAAAATCAGAAGCAACTGTCGAAACTGCTGGCCTAGGAGTTTAGAAACTGTCTTTAAGGAAACAGGAGCAAGAACTTACCCTATGTTAATGCAACTGTAAGAACTGGAATAAGGCTATATTGAAGCTGTTGGTTAGCTAAGCAGGCTAAAGCACTGCATTCAAACTGTGGTGTCTGCTGGAGGTACAGCTTGAAATCTCATTTTCAACAGGTCCCTGGTTTCTCCTTTGTCATCGGTGTGCTAGATGGTGCTGGCATCACCCGGACTAGGGACATCTTGGACCACAGCTTGCAGATTTTGACGGACTCCCAGTTGCTCACCTTCTATTTGGGGTTGCCCATGCTGCCTTCTCCAGAAGGTAATAAGCTGATTATTGCCTGCTGTCTACTGAATTCTGCAACAGTAGTCCCCACACAGTCCCAGCCTTGCAGAGCTCCTTCTTGGACTTTGCATTTCCTTACCACACCTGGCCAGGCAGTGTTTTAGGCAGTGTTCTAACCCCCAAATCATGCTGTGGAAATATTTACTCCTTCTGATTCTCTTTTATCTTGCCCATACACCTCCCTAGGTATGCATGCGATGGGATTTCTTACATTGGAAAAGAATGAAAGATCCCAGTAGGTCACCTTGAGCTCTTAGCTGATTGCACAGCCCACCAGGTATGCAGTTCAGGAAGTCCTCATGGGAGCAGCCTGTGTTAACATCAGGTCTCACAGGGTGCCCTGACTGTTGTGCACCATCTGGGGACCCAACCATCCATATAGACCAACAGTGCCAAGCTGCAGCCTCTCTGCTGGTGCCTCCAAGATCTTTTGTTGTGAGGTGGGTATTTTTATACCTTCCCCAAGTGAGGGCCCACTGAGTCATGGGACTTCCTGATCAACTTCCCCCACCATCCCCAGCCGCAGAAAGAGGAAGCCTGGTGACAAAGTCCTGGTGAATGAGGAGGGTATATCCATTCCCTTTTCTTCTCAGGTCTCCCAGCATGGCACCAGTGGGCACTGTCCACTGGCTCATGGGATGCTTTCAGGGTAGTGTGCCCCACATCCTCTTTTGGTTCCTTACCTGCACATTCCTGACCCTTTAACCTTGATCTTCCTCTCTTCTCTCCTCTGTTGTCACCTGAGATCATTTGGCTTTCCCCAGGTCTTTCAAAGAACAGTGAACTAATAATGAGTGAACTGAGATCAGTGCAGGCATACACTGACCTTAAACAGAATACTTGTCTAGCCTGAAAAGAGTTAAGCCAACTCACCCCCACTATGTGTAATGACTTTGTGTGTTCACCAAATTGTCTTTTCACCATATGCCCTCTTTTCAAGTTCATTTATAAATAGGTTAAACCATAGGAGCCCAGGAACAAAACCCCCTCAAGAACCACTGGAGACCTCCCTCAGATGCAAACACTGGCAATTTATCCTCTTCTTTTAATAGGTTATTCACATGAGGACTTTTTGCCTTGTCCTATGGGGCCTTAATTTCTTTCAGAGACCTTACTGGTGGACCTTTATGTCTTTGGAAATTGTTCCTGGGACTCTATATGGCTGACCTTGTTGTGGTTTTCATTTAACTTGCCAGAGTTTATGATCCTTTCTATTTTCCATTCATGGACACAAATTCTCTTTTCTGAAGAAAGTCTTCTGCTTCTAATAAATTCTTTTATTCTGCTGTTAGCCATGTCAGCTTTCCTTTTGGCCTTTCCAAAGCTTTTGTTTGCAACAGAGATGCTTAGAGCAAATATATTCCTACATGTTATGTTTAAATAGTCACCATGCAAACATTTTTGCCTTCAGTCATCCATTTTAGTTTCTTTTTAGCAAGGCTCCTTGTTCCTATGTGATTCTATTGTATTTGTTTTCTTTTTTTTTTTTTGCTTTTGTTCCCTAGGCAAGAATGTTGAGCAGGGTCTTTTTGAACCAGGCTCTGCATGCTGCTCAGGGCCAATATAAAAGTTTCTTCTTCTTTTGTAGGCCCTGTCATGCAGAAACACTGTTTTATTTCTCTGCAGCATCAATCTCCAATGTGACATTTACCCAATATGCAGGTGGGAAGCTCATATCTCCTGTTACTGTTACATTCTTGACCTGTCAGCAGCTCTGACCTCCCTCAGCATGTAGTAGATGCAAATATCTGATCTAACCCTGATACGGCATATTTTTGACTTAGGCCAGGAATGTCAGGCTACATAGGTTTTGAGCTGCTTGGAAACACAATTAGCTTGTGGGATTTGGCACAAAATTTTCTCTAATGTATGCTACCACTTCTCTACTGCTGGTGCCTCCTTTGGGGTTTTTTATATACTTTTTACCTGGATTCTAGAGCATCAGATTAATTGCCTCTTTCCCATGAAGCTTCTGATACATATAGTATGAGATCATCCCTGCTTAAAATTGGGCATTATTGTTTCCTCATCTTGTTTGTTAGACGTCTAGAATTTATAAAGAAGCATTGTTTATTTATATATGTATGTACTATGAGACTTTTTTTGTTTGATTTTTCTGTATTTTTTCTCTTCTAGTTTCACCAAATTTTTGCTATTCACTAGAGGATAAAGATTTCCCAATTTCCTGCACTGAATATATGCCATCCTGAATCACGTTGCAGCACTTGTCAGCTTCTCCATTCAATTTTTAAAAATCTCCTAACACCTTTATAAATGCCACCACCGGTTTCATTCTAGTTTACCTGAATCTGACTGCATATGTTTGAAAGTTTTCCCATTTTCTAACAAGTTCAAATCCTTTGTCTTCAACCATTTCCTAGCTACTCACTGAAAATTTGTTTCTGTTTATCCCAGTTCAGCCCTGCTCTTGATACTGGAGGCATTCCAGCTGAAGCAACTACGGAGCTCTTGGCCTCCAGCTTACCATACGACTGCATGCATTTTGCCTCCAGGAACCCTATCCTCCCTTCCTGAAGACATTGCTCCATACACTGCGTTGAAGGGCTCTGTCAAGGCCTTCCACAGGAGCCTGCCTAGATATTCCACAAAATCCAGCAAGCAGATACTGCATCCAGCAGTCTAATCACCACACAGTCCCATCTGGACTGTGGGTGCTGGATGGAGCATCAGCTTTCCTGTACCACTGTATCTTCCTAAAAACTGGGATCTGAAGAATGATCTCAGTACAAAAGTGTATGTGGCCTCAAGCTATGAGATCATTTCTGCCTGCCCATCCCAGGATAAGACTTTCAGCCACAAAGCCTTCCCTCATTTCAGCAGCATGGGAGCTGTATAAGCCTGGAGGTAAGACTGTTCAGTGATGATCCCAAAGAGACTATGAGTGCATCTATCTGTTATCCTGAATGGTTTTCAGTTCAGGTCTCAAGGACTAGGATATTGGGCTAATTGCACTGGATACACATAGTTGTTACCTATGAACTGAGTAGATAGTGATTTATAGTGCTCAGTGAAACAAGCTGATGAATCCTTGCCCACTCACTGTTTAAATAGCCAGCTGCTGCTGCAGTTTGTTTATGATTAGGAAGAGTCTGATGGGCTCTATCCGCAGCTTCAGGCACAGATCCCTGAAGAAGGAAGCATTCAGATACCTAAACCAAGGAGAGGCAAAGTCCCCCTCTGGCAGATCTTTTAAATCACCCAGCACTGCTGGTCTGGACAAGTTGTGATTTTACAGTGAGTCTTTGGTTTCTCTTTTACTCTTTGTCGCTCACATTCAGAGGGGGGAAAGTGAGAATAAGAAGCACAGTTTAAGGGATGCTGAAATAAATAACCATTGATAACTATTTACTGTTATATTGCTTGCCTGCAGGTACACTTTGGATCTTCCTTTTTTTAGATTGGAAGGACAGTTTACAAACATTTCAATTCTACTGCCCTGAGCAGAGGCATTCCACAGGTGTCAGAAATGGTGGCTTGGAAACAAGAGACCTTGTACTTATATCACTCTTGGGGTTGAAATATGTTCAGTATTTTGGTTACATTTCTTCTATATGCTGACAGTTGGTCCTTCATTCTCCTTTAGCTTTCAAAGGGAAAATCTACTGCCTGAGAACTCCACACTCACAGAAGGCAACAAGACCCAAGAAGCAACAGCAAACTGGAGAGCAGCAACACCAACAAGGACTGTGAAGCACCAGATGTGTAGTCACCTCTGGAACAGCAGCTTGATGGGAGGTAGCCAAGGATGAAGCTCAGCCTGCCTGTAGATGAGGGTCCAGGACAAGTAGAAAAAGGAGCATGCTTATCTGGGTTCCCTTAAAGTCCCTGGGAACCACTTTCTTCACAGCAGTGGGATACCAGGCTCTCTGACAGTAGCTCACACAGCCTCCCTCAGTTCTTCAGCACAGGGCTCTGCACACAAGCTATCATCAGCAAAACCTTTAGTAGCCATGCTGATGCAAATAAGAGATGGAAAGGGGAACCACTGTTTCTTGAGGGGGAGGCAGAGGAAACAGGTGACATGGTGGGAGGATGAGCAGTGAGAAATGGAGAAATGAAAAATAAAAAGTTTTCGCTAGAGCTGTGACATATATATCTCTTCTAAGTGTAATGGAACTAGACAGCAGAGTGGGCAGACACAACTTGGTGGCCTTTTAAAAGAGGAACAAGTGACAAATCTGTGAAGATACTAAACTGAGTATCAGGTCCTGAGGACCCTGACTCTCAAGCTCTGGGAGGCAGTTTTAAGAAGCTACTGGTCCAAGTTGCCTACCCATTGCCACAGGTTATTGCTCCATCACTGACTTGTTAGAAATAGCGGTACGGCCACACCATAGGCACCATTTATTGGCATAAACTGAGGTAACCGTGTCTAATTCAGTTCAATAAGATGGGGACTTGTGTTGGCCAAGAGACCTCATTCTTTATCAGGCATAGCTGAACAGGTGACTGACTGAGGCCAGAAACCCGAGTCACCACAGCCTAACATGACAGGCACCAAAGAATTCAGGGAGAGCCTTGATACTGTTTAAGCCAATTTGCTTGTCTTTTGACTTCCCTTTCTCTGCTTTTCACAAACTCCTTTATTGCCTAAGCTTGCAGAAGGTATTGGAGAAATTTTACAAAAGCCCTGTAAGCTTGTTCTGTTGGTCTGTTGCCTTTCCTTTAGGGAGCTTCATGCCAGACTAAGTAGCACAGGTGAGATGTAATCCCTTGGCATGGTTCAAAGAGCACTGGTAGTTTACAGAATATCTGTCAGGGTGCAGTGAGGGCTAAGGAGAAATCCCAGGGCAGTATGCCTGGCAGCCAGGACCCATCCCATCACCCCAGCCAGGGTAGCCTAGCAGAGGCAGCCTCTGCCCCAGGCATCTGGCCCCTGCATAAAAACAGAGATAAACCCAAGACCATGCAGGGCAGGGCTGCAGGGATCTGCCGTGGCATCACTGAGACAGGGATTCACAGCTCTGAGGTGTTGAAATGGGGTCTTGATCCCTGGATGGGGTGGAGGGAGCCCCAGGGCAGCTGGGCAGGGGCAGGCTGGGCTGGTGGTGCCCTCAGGGCCCTGACAATGTCATTGACCATGATTAACCTTTTGATTATCCCAGCTCATATTAAGGAACTACAGAAAAAAACCTACTCCAGCAAATAAGTTGCAAAACTAGGCTTAATCCACTGTAAACAAAATTCATTACTGCCACCTTGGTCATGTGTTCTGATAACCACAGGGTGAATTATCACTGCAAAGCAAAAAAGATGCTGTCTTACACTTAGTGACAGCTTTTCACTGCTCCTGGAGACTTGGTTTAGCTCTGATTACAGTGATCCTTGCATGTGCTAGAAGGACCTGCTAATAAATGGCAAGTAGTCCCACAAGAATCATGACTAATGGCTCCTGCTCAGTTAGATAATCAACCATTTAATAAAGGGTGAGCCTCTACCTCTTCCTCTCCATGGGGAGCATTAATGCACTGCTTTTTCCCCTCCCTAGCCACTCATTTCCACAAAACTGTTAGGAATTTAATATTTTTTGAAACCACCCTTCCTCTATTAATCTTAGCTAAAATTGCCCAATGGATTCAGAAGTTATTAGGACTAGCTAGATGGTTGTACAGATGTTGACAGAGACAGACACAAAGCATTATTGTATTAAGAAAGCACTCAAGTTTATAGCAACAGAGATTTTTAAATCACATTAACATCCAGCAGATAGCTACTAGCATGAGGATTATGTTTCATTTCTGCACAAGCCTGACTCACTAACAGCCTGAGAAGCTAAAGGACCTCAGAAAGAAAGTGCCATTGCTTAGGCTTCATACCTTGATGGTCTTCTCTGGGAAGGAGTGATTGCTTGTGGACATGGCAGGAGGGCTTGCATAAATACTCTTCAGAGAATTAAAGTTTTGCTTTGAGCATCCATTCCAGATCTTTCAAAGCTGTGGTTATTATCCTTCTCCCCTACAATATGTTACAAGTTAAATCCCTGCTCACTCTTTCCACTTCCCATGTTAGCCTTTCCTTGTACCTTGAGACTTGAAGGAGCGGAGGTTGGTGCTCTTACTGATGTTGAGTTTCTCAATAGCTAAAAAGCCTTATTGCTTTATTTGTGAGTATTTGTTTCTCAGGGAAGTTCAAGCTTTAGTTATAAGCATTTATGAGTAATTTCTCCTTAGGAATATTTAAAATATAGTAAGATCTACATTTTATATTTATTTGAGCTTTGGTTTACTTGTTCGTGTATTTTCGACAAAGAACAGATGCTGCTTGAATGTTTCCTATGAGGCATATTGAACACACTCTAGGAAGCACGCCTGAGCCAAAGATCAGTCTTTCTTAGCATGCCAGCCAGTGACACATTACCCAGTGATTTCCCAATTTTGGTAATGAAGGCTTATAAAGTAGACTGTAAATAATTTTTAGTTATTTTTAATTAAATTTTTGCAAACTACTGAAGCATATGCTTTGAATTTTTTTCATTTAGTGGCCTGCAGAGGATAGCATCTGGTTTTCTACCTACAGGATTATTTAATATGGAAATTCCAAGTCTTCCAATAAATTGATCTGGCAACTTTCACTGCAGAATTACAAGTGGTTTCCACTACCAGCCATGCCTACAGTTCTGACTTTCTGAGATGTATATTTCTCGCAAAACTTAAGCTTCTTTCCAACTAAAGTCTGAAATGGCTGTGTCATATCTGTGGGCCACTGTATGCTTATTGTAAAGCATCTCATTTAACAAACCTCACTGCCATTGGCTTTAAAATGATGGTGTTCATGCCCAGACAAGCACTCTGTTTCTTCCATGAGAGGCTTGGTTACCTCAGAGTTGTGCCAATTACATCAGGGAAAAATCATCTCTGCAAAACTCTCCATGCTGGCCCTAAGCAGAGTAGTAAAAACAGGTCAGTGAAATAAAAGCTGTGATCTGTCACCATGTATGGCCAGGAGGAATTCCTAAAAAGTTCATTGTGTTCCCTCCTCATCCTCTGAATCAGTCCGGGTGTTACAGTTTAGTCTATGCATTTCAAAGCAGAAATCAGTGTTGCCTGAGTATTTAAGATGTCAAGGCCACCCAAACAAGCAATGGATGTGTCATTTGTTTGTGATGCTGTCTACTTACAGATTATTCTCTAAACCATATCTTAAGTTAAAACACTAATTTGCTCATTTTCAGAATGGGACAGAGCAGGGTTTTGGTGGATGAAAGGAGAAAATAATACTGTTTTTTTCAGGAAGAGCTTTTTATTACTTTTCATCCAAAGACAGAGCAACTGATAGCTGGTCAGACTGAGTGATTTTCTTAAAGAAAGTAGGGAATAACAAGTCACAGGAAGCCTGGCCATGTTTCCAGGAGAAAATAGATAATTTGTCTCTTGTCTAAAGTGGTTAGCCAAAATGGCAACTTCCCTCAGCAAAAGAAGTAGAACTATATAAATTTAAAAGTACCCCAAGCAGTACATAACTATATATGCCATGAAGACTGAGACATTTCCTACTGACAGTGGAAGCAGAATGTTTACATTATAATTTATTCTTGATGGCTCTGACTGATAAATGTGAAAAACAAGTGATCTTAGAGGGAAATGTATTCTGGCAGATTCCCAGTCTGCTCTGAAAAGCATATTCTGACTGAAGAAATTGATGGAACTGGTATTTTTCAGAAGTCCTTGGTTTTCTCCTTTCATCTACAATTTCTAAATAGAGATCTGTAATATTTTCCTCCTGTGTTCAGAAGGTCGGAATTTCTCTTGAGATGACTTCCTAACTTTTTTAACTACCTCTTCACCCTCATTATTCATCTGTCCTGTAATTTTACCTTTTAAAGTCTGGAATCGAGGAGTTATCTTTGTGAAACGTCTGGTCAAGCAGTTATAGGTTACAAAAGCTCATGTTCAGGGCTCTTTATCTGGTAGAGATGGGAAATGAGTAAGACCTGGCAGTCAGTGGAAAGGGCCTAAGTATCTCTGATCTCTTCTACTCTCCTTTATACTCTGTCCTAGGAATGGTTGTGCTTCAGAATGAGTGCACTTCTTTTCTTTCTGAAGATTTCACTAGTTGTAATACTGTAAGTTTCCCCAAGATGTTATTTGAGTTTAAATCACTTCTAAATTTTCATTAAAAATTGATATAAGAGAGAGCAGCAAGAACAAATTTGGGATCTTAGTTTAAATTTTGTTCAGTTTCTGTTTTTCAGTTACCCTCAGTGTAAAGTATGGAAAAATATAGAAGTGGAGAAACTGATTTTGTTTCAGAAGTGGTTTATTGTCCAGTGTAGAAGTGAATACTCGACCTCCACAGGAGCTGTGAATCTGCACTGGTTGTTGAATCTCACTGGAATTTTATTTTCCACCAGTTCTCATTTCCACATTTTGTTTCCTTCCTGGCACACCTTTCCTGTGTGCCATGTACCCAAATCTCTGACCAAAAGCAACAACGTGCCAGCCATGAGGTTTGAAGAAAGAAAAGGGGAGATGGGATAGGAGCCCTAGATACAGATTATCAACCAGTAAAGCATCCCAGCAGCCACATGCTTAGCCTTGGCACTGTCCTGCACACACTCACCACTCCTGAGTTAGTGTGTTTAATTGAAGAGGCCAGAGCTGTGCTTTCCACACATGGAAGGTCAAGATCACTGGTGGGTACAAGCGGTCCCGCTGCAGGCACTAATGAAAATAAGGCTGGGGGCTGCCTTGCATGCTCTCTTTTTACACAGGGGTAATTAACTTGTTGGAAACGCCCCTCTGAGTGGGATTCTTGAAAAAAAACCAAACCAAACCAAAATCAAGCACTAATTTACGGGGTGGAGATGTCTGGATATATAAGGAGGATTCCTTTTTCTTTAAGTGGAGGGAAAATAAAAAGACATGCAGAATGTCTGTTTTGATGAACTGACTCTAGGTGGCAACAACACGCTATGCAGCCTTACCAGAGGCTAGTCAGGCAAAAAGACTTCACCGGTGCTTACACAGAGGCAAAAAAAAAAAAAAAAAAAAAGGAATAGCATTTATTTTTTATCAGTACTGCTTCTAGATGATTTTCCAGCTGACTGCACCACTTGCACATTGCTAGAAACATGTCCAATGAAAACGGACAGTTTTCATTGTAATAGACGACCTGGTTTTCAATGCTTATTCTGAATAAAATGCCATGTGTTTCATTTTGTAGGCAGAATACTGCAAGTGTGCAGAGGGAAAATAGCGAACTATTCTCTTTTGGTTATCTTGCTTAGATGGGCAATCTCAGGAAGCACGTGTATAATCTTGATTTGTAATGATGCCTGTAGAAGTCCCCAGATGGGTGTGTACAATTGCAGCTCTGTAGCATTTACCAATGATCTTGAAATGCCACTTCATCACCTTGTCAAAAAAACAGCCACACAGATACCTATGAAATGCTCACCACATCTTCTGTGTAGGATACTGCCAAGATATTTACAATGCCCTATTTCATTCTCTCTTCATTATGTATCCAGCTTCCTAGGCTTAGCAGTAGATGAGCAAACACCTGCACGATATAAAAGTTCTTACAAGTATGATGAACTGTAGTGTTTTCACGTTTTTCTCAAGGTCAGTCTTACTGTTAACTCCACTGACCCTTGAAATATTTAAATCTGCTATTGGTGTGTTCAGAGGCACAGGGAGAATGCAGATTAAAAACCACTAGGTTTGATTACCCATTGCAGTAAAGAACTGTCACTGTGACTACACAATGTATTAGCAATGACCACAGAAAATCTTTCAAGTGTGATCATCTCCATCATTTCTGTAGCAGGCCAAAGTGTCTGATGGCATCTACAGGATGTGATTAAATTTATTACTCTGTCAGAGTGGCAAAGCTGTGAAACCCTGTGATTAAATCAGCTGTTTTGTATAACTGACCCATTCATCTGCACGTTGTCAATTAATCTCCTCTGAGGCTAATTCCAGTACTTCAAACCTCTAAGCTACTTTCATTTAAAATGTAAAAATGTATCACCTGAAAGCGATTTCTTCCTTTCTTACCAAAGTGTGGAATTTCCCTTTAAATGATACTGAATCAGGTTTCCAGCTTTACAGTATTCTGAATCAATATCTTATAAACCTCTATAAACCTGGTAGACTGGTTTGGTTTTTATTAATAAATAAGTACAAGTGAATCATGATTTATTCCTACTAGGGATATATAAACCTGTCTGGGATGACAATGCCCTAAAAAGGAAAAAGGGAACTCACTAACCCTTTAAGGTTGTGTCAGGGTACTCCATGTAACAATTAAGTTTATTACTTTTTCTTCCTTTCAATTTAGCAGTAGTTTTACTACACATTTTTGAAGAGTGGGAACATTATGGCAAAAATAATGGAAACGTAGCTGGAAAAAAATGACTATATTTGTGCAATACATGACATATCACGCAAATAAATATCGCAATAATTGTTCTTCAAGTTTTCTTGTGCTACAAAGGCACATTTGTATGAAAATAATGTTGCAAATCACTGTGGGTATTTTTAGATGCATTCTGAGATACCTACATTTTGAATCAAGGTCCTAGGACTCTTAGCTGAGGTGTCAGAGTTGAGCATTGAAGACTCATTTTAGACAGGCTCTGCAGTCCTCTCAACCTGCACAGCTTGATAAAGTACAGTCATGTATAGCCATCATAACATCTATCCTGTGCTATCTGCAGTAACCCTCCAATTCAAAAAGTGACACTTTCATTACAACCACTATGGCTATTTTCAGGAGTCATTCACCTTGTGGCTTTTGAGTTAGACAAGGTTTCTCACATCTGTTTGTCTCAACACCTCTGCTTTCAGATGCTAGTAGCCCTCATTTCTCTCATATGTCCTACATGCTCATAATTTCATTTCTGCTTCCCGCACAAGGTGCCCCATTCTTCTCATTCTCATGCCAGAGAAAGCTCACCTCACACTCCTTAAAGGTGACATTTTAATGCTACATTCCACATATTTTCCCCAAAAGCTTAGCCTGTACTAATAGTCTCTGCATTGTTTTTTCACCCAGTTGGGCTTCTTCCATCAGGCTATCTGCTTCTGTCCCCCTTTCTGCCTTCTTCATAGCAATGCTTCTGTTGATCCTTTCACATGTTGCTTAAAATGTGGTTTTCTTTTTCTCTTCATGCCAGATCTGTGTTGCACTGTGGGACCTCTTACTAGAAATTCACATTTCCCCCATGCTAGAAGCTTTGTGTGCTCATGTAATTTTTGTCCCTCTTCCTGTTTCTCATTCCTTTCTCTTTATTTCTTTTCTCTTTCAAGATGTCAACATTTTGAACACAACTGGATTATAAGGCCGAAATGAGTAACGTATTGAGACTAACAAGTTTTTCTGCCATCAGCTAGCTCTTTGATCCACGGGAGTTTAGCACATGCATTTCAAATGCTAGCTGTCCTTACTGCAAATGTGTGAAACATGCTGCTTGCTGAGAACCCAGTATATTTCCAGATACAGCAGGGTAGGTCACCATGGTCTTACCCAGTACTGACATGAGCAAAATCAATTTGACTATAGGCAGTAAGAATTAAAGTTTTTTCCTAACCAAAGCCTACCTTTCTGAAAATCTTCCCTTGTCCTTCATTTCAAATCCTAGAGTTACTGCCTCTTCGAGAATTCTGTTCTGTGTTCACTTTTCATTTTGGTTCTCCAATTGCCTTTTCCCATAACACAATTTAAGGATTTTTTTTCCCACAAGGCAAGCAACATTAAACGTAATGTAAATTTATTATATGCAAAATTGGTTTTAGGACAGTAATTAATTAATGACAAATCATTGATTCAGGTATTTAAATTACTGTTGGAGCTCATAGATCTTAGTGATGAACGTTTAGTCAACATTATTCTGCCTGTGGTGGCCTTCTTACTCTATGCATCATTAACTTCTTTATGTACAGTTAAGCAACAAACAATAAAAGAATAAATTCAAAGTAAAGAGGAAGTTGACAGGAAAAGCTATAGTGTCTTTCTTTGGCTTCTCAGGTTAGTTTTTTAAACCTAAAACCTGAAGTCTTTGGTTTTCTTGGTTTCATTTTTTGTAAACCTAAAGAAGCAGCAAACTCTGATTAGAAAGGCTGTAAACATTAAGGCTTCTGATATTCTTTCACACTGTAATTAACACCCTCCAACCAACTCATTTGTAACACGCAGAATACGCATTTCCTCTGGGAACTAATATACCTCAAGAAAACTAAGACACTAGCATATAACATGAATTCTACCAGTTTCATGCCATTAATAGACACAGAATCACATCCCAGGGAAAGTTGAGCTCACATTAGATTAGATTGATATTTTCTTCCTTCTGTTGTTTGGGGCACAGGTGGGAGGTTTAATGGTTCATCAACATCTTTATGGAAATCCATCCAGGCTTAAAAACCCCCAACCAAACAACAAAACATTGTATATGTAGTGTTGATGGCAAATGACTACTAAAATGCAATTGTTTTCTGCAGTTGCTTCAGCTGTGCCATTGTGTTTCATGATACGGATGGGAAATGCAAAGGGAAACAGACATTGCTGCCATCAAATTGCTGCACAAACTCCAGCTGTGAGACAGTAATTGGTTTTTTTATGTAAGGCAAGAAAAGATGAGCACATTTTGAATCTGTTAGTAGTACAGGTTGGTCAATCTTGAACAATCTCAGTCTGGTTAAACACACAAATAGGATGGGAAAACTGTGATTCCTGTGTACTGAACTGATAGCTTCAGCCTGAAGACTTGTTTGGGTGACATAGCTTATAGGAGAGTAAGAAGGTAATAGGTGTAGTAGTGCTTTGCAGTACTGGCATCATAGTTCACCATCAAATTAAAGCATGATTCAAGTTTATATGTACCTAATGGCTGCTTGAGGTGCAAGCAGTTTTCAGATGGCTGAACATCTTGAAATATATGTGATCTTGTCACATTATTATCTTTTCCAAGACATATGAATCCCCTACTTTTTTTTGCCAGGCACACTTCCTATGTTGTTGTACTGAACTCCTGCTGTATGGAATAGGTGAATCTAGTTGATTATGAAAAAAAAAAAACAACTCTTCTGTTTCCAGTAAAGTTTAGGAGTTTTGTAAGACAGATGACTAAAAGGCTTGAGATGAAAATTTCAAAAGTGGCTCATTGACTTGGAATTGTAACATATTAAAATAATGGAAATGTTCTGTCTCCAAAGTAGCCAGCTTCTGTGGTTTTTCACCTGGTAAGTTTGCATCTATTTGAAGAAACAGTAACAGTCGCACATTCGATCTACCCCTGAGACTTATTTAAGTATGAGCCACACAGCGGGTTACTAGCTCCAGTAGACGAGAAATTTTCAGACTGGAGTCAAATGGTGCTTGACAGGACTACCTAGAGCATAGACCATACGAATACAGGACTATGCTGGTTACATGGATGTGTCTTTAGATACCTGAGTCCCTAAAGGCCAGACCTGTAAAGAGGTTTAAAAAGAAGGCTTTGCAGTTTCCCAGCAATATAGTCCTTGGTGATCTGTGGAAAGAAAAACACGCAATGCTATGCAATTGGAGAGGATGTTCACACAGGCACAAGTGGGTGACTGTGGCAGGGGGTCATTAGTCCATCCTGGATGAGAAAGTGAATCTGCATATCAGGTGAAAACCCGTATCATCTGTTGTCACATCTTCTCCCCCTAATCACCAGCAGAAGAAACTTCAGAGGAAGTTTTAAGAAATTCAATAATTTGCCCAAAGAGGAGTTACTGTTAATGCTCCTTTCCCTGTCCCTCTGGCTTAATGACAGGCTTATGCATTGAAATATGAAGGGTTTTATCCCTTTACAATGTGTTTTATACAATCTAGTCTTTTCTTTAAATTTCATCTCATGTAACAGTGAATGCTTTCACTTTAATAGATGATATTTCTTTTCATCCCTTTTAAATTTGTATCTTTTTAATTCCACTGGATGAATTCTTGTTCTTAAATTATGGGGAAAAAAAAGACGACTAGAAATGCAGGATTTATCTTCTTTGGGCCATTCATTATTTTTTATAAAGTTCTATCATGTCCTTTTTTCATGCCACCCCTAAAAAGGTCTAATTCTTTCAGTTTCTCCAGATACAAAATTTTCTCTCTCAGCCTTTAATCATCTGCCTGTCTCCAGATGCTGCATGTATCTGCTATATCTATTTTGCCGTCAAGTTCCCATAACTGAATGAAGTATTCAAGATGTAACATATAACTGATCTGTGGGAATTACAGTATTTCCAGTCTGATTTTTTCCTTTCCCACTAGTATCATGTTGAACACTGCTGTCTGCTGAACTTCCCACAGGATCTTTTTTCTGAGCAGTTGCACTCAATTAAGATCCCAGTAGGTTGCGTGAATAACACAAAATACACCATCCAGAGTTATGCTTCCCTAGCATTAATCCCTTTGGCCACTGCAGTGTTTACTTAGCTACTTAGGTTAGGCTTCTCTTCACTATCTCTGAGGCTCTTCTACAGTAAGCAATATTAAAAACCAGTGTGTGTTCTGTATGCTGCCACATCATTTTACGCCTTGTCAGATGAATAATTTTTTAACGTGACCTTTTAACTCATATGTTTCCTTGAGATGTCATGTTGTCACAGGAGGCCTGTAAGCATATACACTTAAGACATATATACGCTGCCACACACAGTGAGTATAAGCACAGACAAGCATGTCTATAATGGTATAGCAGCACACTTGTATTTGTACATTGCCTTTTTCTCAGCAGGCTACTTTACTGAGTAGCTGTGGTATTTCAGCACAGCTCTACATAGTAAAGGACAGGCATGGTCATGTTGAAAGTCAACCAGATAGTCGTAATCATAGAATCATAGAATGGTTTGGGTTGGAAAGAGCCTTAAAGTTTCCAACCCCCTTGCCACAGCAGGGACACTTTCCCCCAGACCAAGTTGTTCCAAGCCCCATCCAACCTGGCCTTGAATACTTCCAGGGATAGGGCAGCCACAGCTTCTCTGGGCAACCTGTTCCAGAGCCTCACTGCTCTCACAGTGAAGATTCCTAATGCCTAATCAAAATCTACCTTCTTTCAGTTTGAAGCCATTTCCCCTTGTCCTGTCACTATATGCCCTTGTAAAAAGTCCCTCTCCAGCTTCCTTGTAGGCCCTTTAGGTACTGTAAGACTGCTGTTTGCTTTCTGATAGCTTTGAATGCTCAACAGTACTTTCCCACCATAAGTTTGGATAGGAGCCTTTATAAACCTCTGGTAAGCATTTTTTTTATTTAATGATCAGCTGCAAGTCCGAGCTTATTTATACATACTTGATTTGCCTTATGCTAGTATTTCCCCAATGTGGTAAAAAACAACAACAAAAGAAAAAGTATAGAAATAGAAAGGCTGGGAACCCAAGCATGTACCTGAAATACCATGAATCTGGTAATGACAGTGCTCCCTCACATGCCGTTGTCCTTCTTTAAACAATCTTTTCATGTCCCTCACCCCGAAAAACCACTTCCAGCCACTGCCACTGCTATGGTGGCTCTACCCAGCAAGAGGTGTCTGTGAAAAGCAGCTGGCAGAGCTGGGGAAGGAAAGCCTGTGTCTCTTTGGCATTCCAGTCCCTTTTGTGCTGCTGTAGCTTAGCCTTTGCAGGACATTCAGAAATCTCAAGCAAAGGTTTAACATGCTTATTCCACCCAAAGGGAAAAAAGAGCAAAAAAAGAGGATATGGCTGAAGAAACACAATTGAAAGATAGCCCTGGGGAAAGCACAGTTTCCTTTTACAAAGCCAGAACCAAGGAGTTCATCCCCTATTTTAGCACATCCATGTTTTATTGCTTCCTTCAATTATCATTAAAACTCATTTTCAGGTTCTGAAGACTCTAATTTACAAAAGGCCCACTAGCCTACAGACACAAAAAATGGTTTCGCACCATCTCCTGAGAGAATTATTATTACAATTATTATGATACTTAAAATTCGTATTATATCTAAAAAGCCACAATCAAGTTAGGCCCGACTGCATTTTCTAATACCCAAATGTGTAACTAATGGCATTCCAGGCCCTCAGGAAAGACATTTGATTTTAAAGTAAACTCTTTGGGGCAGAAATTTTTGTTCTATTGGGAAAAGGTCCTTGCAGCCTCTAGGTTGCACCACAATCCTAATAATAATGTTAGTAATTATAACTAATACTAGTATTAAATATTGTTACTTCAATTTTACCACAGCTTATACCCCTCTTTTTTTTTAACAAGATGTGCTAAGAATGTGTTTTATTCCTTCAGCTCAAGCATTCTTTATTTAATGTTTCAGTGCTGTGCTAAGGATACTTTGCTCTGCTTACAGGGAACAAATAGTCCAACAGAGTAAGTGTTTGATGGGATGAATGGTTGTTGGAAGGAGGACAAACAGTAAAAGAGAAGGGACACCGACAAAAGCTGATCTCTTGCCCCGCATGAATGTTAATGCTCATTCAGTGTTCCACAATTAACTCCTTCAGTACACTGAGTTACTGGAAAAATCATCTACACTGAGAAAAATGCACATGTCACTGCAAAGTCAGAAGCTGGTAATGACTGTATCAGCACGGAGTGTTTTAAATGTTCTTTTTTTTTTGGTCATACTCCCCCAAAGAAGTGTATGTTCCCTAAAAATGCTGCCAGAAGGCATTCCGGTTGTAGATTTAAAAAGTGTTATCCTTAACCCAAATTGAGAGAAACAGGAACAAAATGTCAAAACACAAAGGCAAGATAGCTTAGTGTTAAAATGTTCCAAAATGCGAAACAGATTTAATACTGATTTGTTACTACAAGGCAAGAGTTCAGTATCCTTTTTGTTTCATTCAACTCATAAGTATAGAAATACTGTGATTGCAAAGAGCCTGAACATCAACCTGGCATGTTTGCAGTTGGCGTCCTACTTTCTAGATGCTATCATAAAAGTTAGGATCCAAATGACATTAAGGTAGTTAAGATTAAATACATTTCAAGCAGAATTAAAAAACAATCAAACAACAACACACACACGCACGCACAAAAAAAAAAAAAAAAAGCAGTAAAACACTTCACAAGTACCAGAAGGGTGACCTGGCTAATGCTCTCTCCGAAAGATGCAGGTGATATGCATCTGTAAAAATGGCTCATCTCTGTCAGTAAAATATCCTTGTAACCCTGACAGGAAAAGTAATCTAGAAGGCACAGATACCTGCACAACACTAAGACACATCTGATTGTGCCTGTCTGTGAGTCTTATAACACCCAATTGCCTCAATTGCACCTGCTAGAAATGCTATTCTTTACCTTCAGCCTAGAGAGGGAAATATGATTAGAAGTCCATGTGTAAAACTGTATTGAAGATTAAAAGCCCTAGGAACACACGAAATAGTAATGGTACTCAGATGCTTTGTATCAGTGAACACTGGATAGTAAGTAAGTCTTTTCCATCATTTTTTTTAGCTCTTCTTGCGCTTCCACCTGGGAGAAAGTGCTATTAAATTCTTTTGTAAGAAAAATTAATGGGCATCATAGCAACATCGTGTTTCTTACTGTCAAAACAATGACCATTTCTTTTAGCAACATTAGTGGTTTTAAGTTCTCCCTTCTGTAAATATATCTTCAGCTAAAAAGCATCCTTACTCTTCCAAAAGGTTTTAGAACATGAATTGATTTCAAGCTTTCATCTTTTTAAAGAACTATATTTATTATGAATATTGTTACTCCATTAGATTAAAAGGACGCAAACATTCTTTTATATACAGGAAAAAAAGAGAATTTCTCCTATGCTGTAAGATCCGGCACATGGCAGATATTTTACTACTCTAATGTTACTCTTTCCACCTCAAAGCAACCAAATTTGCTATAAGGTAAAACAAACAAAAAAAATTAATTCAGCTCTGCTATGCTCTGACTGGATTTATCTGTTCTTAACTGTAGAATTAGTATTTAGCAAGCAAATTAAATAGATAGATATACAGTGACCCCCTGTCTTTCATACCCAACCTTCTGTCTCCCTCATTTGTGCCATCATTGATGTTCGGCTGTGTTACACTGTGCCAGCAGCTCTGCTGTAAGATACATTGTTTTGTGAAGAGCTCCTGAGGGGGGGGTCTTTCTTGTCTTTGGCAAACTCTTCCTAAAGAGTATTTTCTGCAGTGTGCCAGCAGCTCTTGGCGCAGATTCACCTGCTCACAATGACTTGCAGTGCTGATACTTAATAGTCATTGCCTGTAGCTTAGCAGTAGCTGAGCTGGATAATTGCAGCCCCTGAGTTGGCCTTGCATGTTGGGTTTCTGCTGTTTGGCAAACTTGGAAGGCAAATTTAATCAATAAAAACCAGGGAAAGAGAAAAGGAGAAATCCATCTTGCGCTTTGTAGGATATTTTATCAACTTTGCTGCTATTGAGAGAATAAGAATGTTTCAGGGAGAAAAATTAGAATAGATTCAACAAACTGATACCACTGAGCCTTCAGCAGATGAGCAGGAAAGAAGAAGGGCTTTCTTTTGTCAGTCATGCTGAGCAGGGAGAAGTGTATGAAGATGGCATGACATCGTGACATGCCATAAGTTGTTGCTGTAGGAAAACATGCCATCCCTCAGTTTCAGGATAATGCAAGGAAGATCCTAAACCTCATAAGTATCAGATGCAATGGTATCTCCCACCACCTGGCTGCTTTACACTGATGCATTCTCATCCTTTCACTCTTCTTCCTTCCCACCACCCGCATTTCCCTTGGTGTTTGCTGCCTGTACCGTACCCAGAACAACAGGTCCTACTCCTCATCCTTAGGGTGTGCTGCAGCAAACAAATGCGCTACAGCAGACAAAACCCCAGCGGCACCCTTGGATCTTGCTTCAGCCACCATCAGCTGCTGACCAGCGGGGTCTCAGCAGCAAGCTCCCACAAGAAAGCAGTTCCTCACCAGGGGACATGGAACTATATCACTTTTACAAAATGAAACACTGTTCCTAAAAAAGTTTGGTCCATGGTTTGTGGGTTTGGGGTTTTCGTGGCAAAGAGGCCGCAAAGGTAAGGGGGCAGGAACAGGAGTTTAGATCAAACCATCATTTTGTGGTGTGGGTGCTTCCTGGGCCCTTGCTACCCTGGGTACCGCTCTAGGAATGGGCAAGCAAATATTGTTGTGTGTTCTGGGGACAAGTCTCCCTGAAGAAGCGGCGGCGATGGGGCGGAGGCTGCTCAAAGCAGAGGGGCCCCATCCTCGCCCAGGAAAGCAGACAGAGGCTAGGGCGGTGAGACGCCCTTCCACCCCCCATGGCCAGGCTGGGCGGTGCCAGGGGTTGGCTGCGGGCGGAGGAGGAGGAAGAGGCCAGGATATTCCTGAATGAGCGTATCCCTCCTCACCCCACACCTTCGCCAGGCTCCCGCCTCCCTCCCGCCACTCGCCGGTGTCGCTTCGAGGAGCAGTCAGTTTCTATAGCGACGGCTCGGATCCGCGGCTCTTCCGAGTAGTAACAAAGCCGGCAGCCCGCTGCCGCGCCGGAGCTGAGGGGGAACGAGGTTCTCCCTCCCGAAGACACCCCGCTCTCTTGCGGCGCCCCGGACAGGTACGGAACGAGGGGCTCTTTCCTCAGCGGCCGCCACCCGCCCCGGACGCGGTTGGGCCATCGCCATGCGGCCGCGGTGCCCCGAGCCAGGCGGCGGGGCGCAAGGACCTGCCTCCGGGTGACGGCTGCGGGAGAGGCTCGGCGGCGGGCGTCGCCTGAGGGGCGGCTGAGGGGAGGAGGAGAAGGACGCGTCCGCGCCTGTGGCATCTGATGGAGGAGAGCGGGGAGGAGTGCAGCTGGTACGCCCGGTGCGGTCCCGCTCCGACTCCGCCTGGGCAGGGCCGGGGCATAGCCGCAGTTCAGCGCTCGGATCACCGCGGCTTGTCGGGGTGGGCCCGGCTGATCGACTCCACCGTCCCGCGGCGGCGTGAGCGCTGCGCTGGCGGGGGACGACACGAGCGGGCTCCGCGCCCTGGGCTGCAACCGGTGGGCTTGGCTTTGCCTTTCGGCCAGGGTCGTCGCTTCTCCTCCCCGGTTAAGATCACTCTCGATAATAGCGGTGGTGGTGGTGTTGGCTTTGCCCCCCTGGAAATTTGGGTGTTACAAAGTTTGATTTGTTCAGTTTTATAAAGTAACGTTGAGTAGGGTGATAGCTTTAAAATGCGCTACTTAGTTTAAGAAAAAAAAAAAATCAAAAGGATCTATTGGTATTGAAGAAATTACTGCTTCTTTTTAGGAGTAAGTGTATCAAAAGGTTTTACACAAAATGAGTCTGTAGCTTTCATAGCCAGCCTTGCTCATTCGAAGACGGAGCCACGGTAAGATGGTAGAGGTGATAAAGGCGTGCTTATCTCGGGCAACCAAGGTTAGTTAAGAATAAGCCGCCCTTAACCCCTGAAATGCTCGTGTCAGAGGGTCGATGGTAAAGTCGTTAGTGGGAAGGAGAGTTGCCTGAGCAATGTTTGTAGTGACTGTATGTATAACATCTGAATCGTAGTGACTGTACAAATAGCCATACATTTCAGCAGAAGTTTAAAATTCAGAACAACTTCCCAACAGAGCGGCTGACCTTGCATGATGAGGTCCTAACAAGCAGCCATTAAGGCTCATTGCTGAATGATTTAGGAAATAAACTAGTCGATGGACCAAGGCAAAGTTGTACTGTGGCATGTATGCAGCCAGCAGGATGCTGTAGATGGGAATCTTGGATATGAACAAGAAAAAACAGGGAAATAGTATGTGAGATAAGGAGAGTATGGCTATCATAGTTACCATATTGGAACCTAAAGGCTAAATATGGACTGGAAGAAGTTTGAGAAGTATATAAAAATAGTGACTGTTAAGTGAAAAGTGGAGCTACTGTTACCATCTAAGTAAACGCTGTGAAAATATTTTATACGGTGGAAAGAGAAGATACAGCTCTCTTTAGCAATCATGAATACAAGCAGCATATAAAGTGTGGACAGGCTTCTCTTGCAAGAGATGTGTAACTGAAATTAAGTTTTAAATAAGGGTTAATCAAGGTTAAACAATGCTGAATATAAAAGTTAAATGAGTAATATCAGCAACAGATACAATGGAATTAAGATATAGTTTGTTAAAAATAAAATCACAAATAAACAAACAAGCAGAAATGGAATTTCTTGCTTATGTTGGTTGCAGTGGTTTGCCCAGTGTTTGTGTTTGTCCTTTGCTTCTTTCAGAAGTGCCACAACAGTTGTTTTGTTGAAAAAGTTATAACCTTCTAAATGACCTCTGTTTTTCATGCAACTCTGAACACCAAACCCTTGAGTTTATTAAATGTGTAAAAATGGGGACCTCAGATTAGTTTAGCATGATGGAAAATAGCATTTCAAGACCATACTCTGGGCTATCTGAAATTGAATGCACCTAGTAGGAAATAAAAGGTCAGCTGTATATAATGAAGACCTGGGGACTTCTATTCCCTTAGCTGTGTGGCAGGGAATGAGAAACATCAGAACTCAATATAATCTTCCCTTGAAAGCTGGAGGGATAGGCAAAATATTTATGTTTAACACTCCCATGTGGCATTTCAGTGCTAAAATTGTTCCATGTGGAGCAATTGCAAACTCCACTTGATGCAGTTTATTAGAGATAAAAACAATGTATTAGTTAGTTGGCACAGTACCAGGAAAGAACCCAATAGCCCACTATATATAATATGTCCCGTAATAGGCTCTGACATGTATAAGAGTTCTGATGGTCTGAACAGTTCTAGCACCTACATCACAGTCTCTCAGACTGTTATTTCACACCTTTCTGATGCTCCTTAGTCCAGACTAGGTTTACAGGAAGCCTGTTCTTAAATTGTCATGAAAGCATCCTCTATAGCTGTGCACTCTACAGTGACATAAGGCCACTACAAGAGTCTGCTTGCCAGTTTTGCTCTTGCTTTAATCAGTCTGAGTTTAATGTGTTTGTCTATACACTAGGTTTGATGACTCTGTTAAATGTTTTTCTGGAGACGTGTGTGTGCTTGCTGTAGCCAGTGACACTTACCACCTACTGTCTAGAGACTGATTTCAGTCCTTCCAGCAAGGTTGCTAAGGACTATTAGGGATCCTCAGAGACCAAAGGCTGGGAAATTCTCCTGTGGCCTTTGCACACATTGTGTGCTGAAGCGCTTTCTATCCAATATAAATTACTGTTCTGACAATAACATGATATCGGCAGATGCGTACCTTAGAATAGTGTAACATATGATAACTGTGACTTTCTAGTATAAAGAAAACAATTGCAAGTATGAGTGCTGTGGTAAGCTGCAAAGAGCTCAGGCCTCCTGAAAACATACCTTAGGTTTCAAATTCATATGCAAAGATACATAAAGAAGTACAAGATATGCAGCTTTTAACTTATTACAGCTCTACAATTGTTTAAACCCAATCTTCTGTGGTTTCATTTGGCTTGGTTTTCCTGCAGACATGATGTAGCACAGCACTTTAGTCATAAAAAGTGCCATAAGTAAACATACCTTTCCTTTTCCTGTTGTATCTTTTTCACTATTGACAGATGAATCCAGTTTTTCAGATCTGATGGTAGCTAACAGCTAAGTTATTTTGCAGTGAGGGGATGCTCATGTGCAGGCTTAACTTCAGTAGATTTCCAAAAGGGTGGAAGTCTGTAGTAACTCTCCAGTCAGAAGTCTTTTATTAGCTGTCTAGACAAGATCTACACAAACATTCAGTAAAAGCTTAAATTACACGACAGCAATTTAAGTATAGTCCAGGTAGTGTGAAAACCTGAGATGCTCCAGTATCTCCAAAGTATTGAGCAGAGACTTGACATTCATTAAGGCTTTACCTGATATCTGTTGCCATTTCCAGGAAATCTAGCCTTAGTGTAACAAAGCTGTGGTTCTATGACTCAGGTTCACAAGCATTTTGTAGATATGTATTGCCTTTGAAAGTAGCATCTATAAAGATTACTAATGGTGGTGCTGCAGTGATCAGAAATTGGGGAATGGCTAGGGATGGACTGTCTTATCTTTCTGCTTTCCTGCCTCAATCAGGAATTGTCCAAGTTATTGGGAGAAATGGCAGCCTGGCAGAAAGAAAGGGGTGTGATAATCTAAGCTTGAGAGCAGCCATATGGAAACCTGAAAGAACCTGAAGGTCTATGGTCCTGCAGTGAGGAATAAGGTGGGGTTTAATCTGCAGCCTGTGATAGAGACATAGCCCTGGAGTCAAGGTGCATGGTGGTAGAGAGTTACCTGGGACTGGCATGAGGAGTCAAGTTGAGATGGGATTGGGACTAGGGTAGGCTGGTGGAGGAGACCCAGCAGGAAAATCTGTAGATATTAGGCTGTGTGCTCCCAGTGGATGGCCCTGTTAGGGACTGAAGGCTTCTTTTATAAGCCTTCAAGGCTTCATTGTCAGTATCTGTGGCAAAAGATATTGGTCAGGAAACCCAAACCTTTCAACAATAGTTTCAGGGCAGGTGGTGTTCCAGGCAGGGGAGCTCATCTTGGCAGGCAGTTCATGGTGAAGAAGGAAAAGTCCTGTTTCAGGTGATAGATGGATAAATCTCAGGCAGGAGATGTGCTCCTGTAACAGAAAGGAAGTATTCCTCACTTGGTGACTCACAATCAGTGACCTGATCAGAGTCTGCTTGAAAAAGCATCTGACCTTGAAGCTTCTACTGTGGAATAGCTTTATGTGAAAGTATGTCTTGACCCCTGAGGAGCTACCCTGCAAGTGTTTACAAAGAACCTGCAGAAGTCATTTGTTTCCTCATACATGATGGGGGACCTGGAGTGTCTCCACAGTAGTATTCTGTGACAGAAAAAAACCTCAAGCTGACACTGGCCTTTCACTGTTTAAACAATTCCTTCAAGTAACTCTCAAAAAAGCTTGAGGCAGCTTACTAGTGCTTCTACCACTATTGAAAATATTCAGCTTATTTAAGTAGAATTTTATATTAACACCTTAAGGAGAAATTTTGTGTAGCATTTGAATCCCCCTTTGTCCTGGTGGAGTGTTGTATAACGTGTGTAATGAGGGCTTTTATCTTCCTGTACCTTTTCAGTTCACTGAATTACAGTCATATGCTGTTATAGTGCCAGCCAAATGAAAGTCTAAGAACGAAACAGTGCTGTGTTTGGTGCTAGGTACAATGAGTGGGTTGTCACAAATTAAACAATGAGAATAAACCAAACCATTCACTATAATCATAAACTATCCTGCACACCCAATGAAGCTTCCTGAGGAAGAAAATTATGTGTGATTGTATGACTAAAACTGTATTGTAATACATATATTCAGTGGAAAGTGATGTTTTGTAATGCTGTAGTACTTGGCTTTGCTTTCAGTATATTGCAGACATTTTACTGCGTCCAGTAAATCAAAAAGTGCTTTTGTACCTAATGCTTTATTCCTGTAATCAAGTTGCCTCTTATTCTCTGATAAACTAAACAGATTGAGCTCTTCAAAGCCTTCACTTGAAGGAGTTTTATTCAGCTCCTGAATAATTTTTTAGTGACGATCTCACTGTTTTTGGAGAAACTGTCCAATCTCTCAAGATCCTTTATAGAACACGAATATCAAAACTATGCAAAATATCTTTGTTTTACTCTTACCAAAGCATAAATGGTAATGGTATCTGGAGCTAAAAAATAGCTATGTTTCCTTCCTCACCCATCCCATGTTGCTAAGATCTCATACGCAGTGATTTGTCCTCTGTGATTTCTATATGTCCCTGCTCATTGCGAGGAGCGTTGGACTAGATGACCTTTAAAGGTCCCTTCAAACCCAAACTATTCTATTCCATTATTCCATATCCTTTCAGATTATTTGTTTTGCATTAGACAATTCTCTATTCTCAAGGACTGGTTTGTTATTTCCAGGCTGTGTATCAGGTTGTATTCAGGTGCATTTTGTTTCAATGAGCCTGTTTTGCCAAATAATTCTGTCCTCTTAATTATTTACTTTTCTGCCAGGTTCTTGTACAATTCATACAATTTATCAGAGGTGATTTTATATTTCCCTTAAGTCTACTAGTGAAAACACTTATTAGCCTAGTGCTCAGCTCCCCCTTTAAAACATGCCTATTTGATGATCCCTTTTGGCAGGCATTAGTGGAGAAATGTCTGTACATTTTATGACTACATGCTTCGTTCACAGTGTGGGGTACTCAGCTTATGTGAATAGTCAAACCTTTTTCTATAGCAATCTGATACAATAATAATGCAACTAGAAAATACTTTATTGTCAAAGAGAAATGCTATTTTCTTTTGTTAATTCTTCATTTTGTCTGTATCACTGGAGCAAGGTTCTTAAGTGGAAGCACTCTCTGCATTTTTCAATATTCTAATGTGTGTCCCCTTTCTTCTATGCCATCTCAACGGCAGACCTGATGCTGTCTTATCTGCCCTATAGGTCTCTGAGATAAATCCTTGATGTTTGTGCTATTAAGTTCAAGGTCGACACCTTGAATAACACTTGTTAAGTAAATGGAAATGAAATACAATCTTACTAGTTAGATCCATCAAAAAAGACCAAAAGATCTATCTAAAAGGGAGAGCACCTTCTAGCAGTATAGGTGATGTTATTCCTCAATGGCCATTAGGTGGTATTTTACACTTCAAAAGACAGGCATGGATACCTACTCATTTAAAGATCATCAAACAGTGAAAAAATTCATTACTTTCCCTCTCTGTCTTTTAAAAATGAGGAATAATGTAAAACCTGTCCTTTATACCCTAAGTTTCTCTTAGCCTGAAATATTAATACCTTAAAATACTGTGTCTCCCACAGGATAAATTGAACAAAGAACATATCAATGATGAATCATCTGGTTTTGTTAGTAGTCTGATGCTTTGGTCATGGATGGATGGATGGATTGATAGATGGGTGAATTGATTGAGCCCAGGGCTGTAACCCAGCCTGGCAGCTAGCAGGTAAGTCCCTGGAAGTTCACCAAAATGTTTTCTCAAGCATCCTATCTCTGTTTCACATGTTGTATTTTGCCAAATCATATCCTGAATAGATATATCTTAAGACAATAGGATCACACTTAAGCATATATCTGCTTTCAGTTAAACTTAAGCATGTATATGCTTATACATGCTCAAGTAGTGATCTGAAGAAGAATGTTTTCTTGGAAGGGAAGACAAAGAAAGCAGCTCTTACAAGACTTGGGGTGAGGCAAAGCTGAAAAGTAACAGTGTGCGGATGATTTAAATATGAAGTAATTATATTGCATATTTATGGATCCCACAAAAATCCTACATGAAGTATATTTCTAGTAAATATTACATAATCGGTCTCTTAAGAATAAATGAAACAAACTCCCTTACATGGCTGTTTTGCCCATCTATGCCATCTTTCAGGCAAGTTAAAAAAGCATTTAAAACCCTAGAATGGAGAAGCATTGAGTGCAATGGTGTCTCCCTACCTTTGCCTGCTATACCTCCCAAGATAGCTTGTCCCACAGCAGTGTGCTGTGCTGGTGAATCTGGCAACATTTGCATTATGAAGCTTTTTTTTATGAATTTAATGTAACACGTTCAAAACATCTGCTTCATGCTCGTGTGGTTTTTAGGGACTGAGGATAATTTTCCGTGTGTTTATCAACATAAATGTAAGGCTTCAGTAAGACATGCTGACATACTCTTATTAAAATATGACTTCTCATTGACTTTGGGACAGGAAAGAAGGAGGCATGTCCCAGTAAAATATAGAAAGAAACTTGCTGGAGTACTTTTTGATGCAGTTTTTTTATTCAGATATGGCTATGAATAAGTTGAACAGCCTACTGAACTTAGTTCCCTGTTAAAAATTAAGTCTTCCACCTATTTTTCTGTTTCAGTAAATTATTCATCAAAAGAAATGTTAGTTGTGCCAGTCTTGTAATTCTTTTTCAGTTTTAATAACATCAATATGATGCTTGACTCACTCTGTCGTGTATATAGATGGCTCCTACTTTGTGTGTATTTGAAATTCTGTAGGTCTCTGGAGAGGGTAACAGCTGTAGTTCTAGTCCGTGCACGCACACATGTGCACATACACATTTATATTGGCTACCCTCTCAAGAGAGCTATCATATTTTAAATTATGCAAATATACATACATGTATATTTATATTTGCCAAGTAAACTAAGGGTGTCAGTTGACATCACAGATACGTGTATGGAAATTGCCTACATACACTGCTGCAAATTACTGTACAAGCAAGTTCATCCCTGTCACCTTTTGTTTGTTGCTCAAGGAAAACAAACAAATTCACACAGTATGATTAATAAAGAGCAGCTGTGGACATAATTCTATGTGTGTCAAAAAAAGAAATATCTATTCAGTGACTGTAAAATAGTAACAAACAATCCTGCTGCGTATTTGATTCATCTTCCCTTTTACTGCTTCACTCTGCACCTCTTTCAGTAGCAGTGTTGTGTTGTTATGCTTAGGTTCTTAACACTTTTTTTTTGCTTATGATCTTGTCTGTGTGAGTACAGAAAACCCAACCCCTCTGGAACACAGATACTTTTTTAAAAGGTATTTCAAGGTGTTATTTTAGATGATTTATTTTGCCGATCACACACTAGCAATGTTAGCTAAAGCACTGGTGAAGAGCAAAAAGAAGGATGAAATAATGCTATGACAAATAATAACTCCTGGGAAACAACAACAAACAATACAGTGATTAGCACATGACTATCTGTATTGGAAACTAAGGTTAATATTCACCCCATTACTTCTGGCCCAGAGCTCATTTGATCAGGTCTGAAGAATTACATTTGTCTTGGGACTTTTGGAGTATTGATGAGGGACAGCTTCAATCAACATTTGCTTCTATGTTTCTATATGCATAAAAATAAAATTCAAGTGTGTATGTGTGTGTTATAGTAAGGCACATAGGTGATGGATTAGATTCATTATTTGTTATTTTAAACATTAGCAGTATCTTTGATGAGAAAGATGCAATAGCCTTCACTGTGCAGAATTTAGGATCTAAACAGACAGAAGTGCAGCAGGTAGGGTATGTCAGAAAATTCCAGAGAAGGAGATTAATATCATTTGGCATCAGCTTTGAGTCTGAATGGGTTGGAATGGTTTGCTGGGATTTGTGTGGCTTCTTGTTTGGTTTTGTTTTTGTGTGATAGGAAAGAAGATACGGGTCTTTGGGGAAGAAACATGAATTAGGAGTAGGATTTCTGGACTGGCATGCAGATAAGAATGAATTTCTATCCTGGCAGTATGCCCGTAAAATACCTAACTTTGTGCAGTGCAAAATACACTGCAATGTTTAGATCAAATTTTCTAGAGAATACACTGAGTGTGGAGCACTCAGATAATCAGCAGAGCCTGAAAGACTTGTAGAAAGAAATCAAACTGAAACCATATATTGCAAGATCATATTATTTTGAGAGAAGAAATAAACTTTGGGAAAGCAATTATATCAGCATTCATGGGGTTGAGCAGTGGCACAATTCCTGTGAAGCCCGCTCCAGAAATGATATCATGTGTCTGCCATGACATACTAGGCCACTCAGACTGGCACACAAACACTGAGCAGCTGCCCTCTGCAAATCCAGTTGCATATCTCTAGCAAAAGAAAGACTCTAGTCAGAGATATGAAAGGTTATTCACCCATCTGCAGAAAGAAATGCAGTGTGCCAGGCAGCAAACAGCAAGCATCATACATTTACTGATGAGCAAAGCTACAATGGGGAAACCACAGGGAATTGTGTTGATAGGAAATGGACAAAAATTGGTGGTCTGTTTCATTAAACCCATGGGTTCCAGTGAGGACACTGACAAAGCTCACTTCCTGTGTACAGCTCCAGATGTCCATGAAGCTCCCCACCCCCAAAATTTTCCTTTCACATAGGCGAAGAATGTCACTGCCACAGCTAAGATGGTTTTTGGTCTGCTGGAGGTCTGAGAGGAAGGGAACTAAAGCAACAGACCTCTGCTCTGCCTTCCCGCAGTGCCAGCTGCCCTGGAAAGACTGAGGTTAAATGTGGCAACTGCATTCCTGCAGCTGTCTTTAATGCTCTCGGCTGTGGCAGGCAAGATATACATAGGCCAGGGAAGCTTTAGGGTTTCTCTTAGTTACATTTGGAACCAGAAAACGCCATTGTTAATGAATAAAAGGGTATAGAAACATCTTTGATCCCCTGCCTAGACTGAGTGAATTAGCTAAATGCTGAATATCTCACATTGTGTCATCATTATTGTTCATCATTGTGACAGGCCGGAAAGAGCAAACATAATAATTAATATGAGGCACTGTGGTAATGGCACTGTGTCTCAGCTTTAAATTGTTTAAACAAAGCTTCTTTTTTATTTAAGTAACTCCCTGATAATTCTGTTAAATCTTTCTTTTCTTCAGTCTTGAATCAGCATTTAAATAGAGACATCTTGTGTCCTCTGCCCAAAGTGGGTTTACAGGCGGGGAATGTCTGTGTTGGTATGGGTGTGTTGCTCCTTCTCCCTCCATCAGTATCACTTTAGAGTACTGACTGTAGAGCACAGCTATGGCTGAATATTTTTCTTGAAATGTCAGATAAAATTGTCTAGCTAAATATTATTGTACGTATTTGATACTTGTAGATGGAAACATTATTTTGTCCAGATGATTCAAATAAATGTATTGAGCTGCTTTTCTATTGCATTTGCAGAAATGCAGTGTTTTATTCCAGTTGAACAACAGTCACTAGCAACAGTATTCTTTCTGATGTGGTCTTTTTTATGAGGAGATAGTAGTGCTCATTCTCAATGTGAAAACTACAATTTCAGCTCTTCTCCTGAAGTATCACATATTTCTGTATTTTCCCCAATATATAATAATGGATTTAGAAGCATGGAAGCATAATGTTTCAGGCAATACACTCCCTCCTCCATAACCCTTCCTGGAAAATGCAGCGCATGTTAAACCTGCTTTTGAAATTCAGAATCATCAAAAAATATTGTCCAGAGGGGTTGTGGACCTTCCATCATCACTGGGTATATCCAAAACTAAAATGGATGAGGCTCTGGGCAGCTATAACTCCAAATCTGCCTCTAGCTCTATTGAGAATAGCAGTGGGAACCTTGATTGGTGTGAATGGGATTGTGTTGGTCTGGAAGCACCAAAGTAACAGTGGGAGAAGGACTGTTGGAATGGGAGAATAGCTACTGATGGCACTGAGGTTAGCAGATCATTAAGATAACAGCAGAAATTTACACCACAGCTTCTCAGGGAACCCAGCTCAGGAGACAAGTCAATAAATCCTGATGACTCACAGAGGTGGGACAAGAGATTTTTTTGCTGTTGGCGTCTGAAGACAACAAAGTCACATCTAGCAGCAGCATGTGGTTGCCAACCTAAAAAGAAATGAGAAGTTAGGATGAGGACTGGATAGCTGGCATCCCTTGTCCACCATTGAAAGAAATGTATCTCCAGTATGAATGCTAGGCAGACTATTTGGCTACGTTTGCTGTGGTGCTTGTCAGTACATAGATCAGAGTGAGACCAACACCCTCCCTCACTGAGCTGTACTAAACTGTTGGTACTCAGTGTTGCAATATTGTTTTCTAGACTTTTCAGGAAATAAGGTTTAAAGCAGATGACCTTCAGAGGTTCCTTCCAATCTACTCTGTGATTGATTACTCTGTGATTTTACCACTTGAATGCAGGAATTAGGGGATTATGTTCCATGATCTCCACTGCACAGGAAGTAAGATTAGTATAGTTTTATGGCCCTTACTTAAATCTTACATTTTTGTCCGCATTTCTTCCAACTACCCATGTCTCCACAGGTAAGGATTAAAGGTTTTTTTGTTTTGTGATATTTTTTAAAAAAATGGATTTTAGTCACCCAAATACAAGGGAAAACAAAAACCAACAAAACAAACAAACAACAACAACAACAAAAAAAAAAACACAACAAAAACAACCAACCAACCAAACAAAAAAAGAGCAAACCAAGAAACCAAGCCACCACACCAGCCCGTACTCTCCCCCAAGCATTTTCAGAGCATAAAAGTTAGTTTCATATTCACAAAAGCAGCGATTTAGACTATCTGTTAAATAATCTTGTACTTGAAAAAAGTTCATTCAGTGGATCCTTTTGATTAGAAGGCTGTAAACCTCTGAACTTCAGAGAGCTGGGATTGAAATGTCACCTCAGTTGTTGACTGAGACAGGATCAATCACAAACAATGAGGATCATGTGTCCACTTAAAAAAAAAATACAGCGCCCAGACTGAACTCCTCAATTTGCAGACCTCATCTTGTCATGTTCTTCACTGTGCTGAGCTGATTGTATGAGGCTGGACCCACAAATAATCTCTCCCATTCATATGTACTCTTAACATTGCTGTACATACAGAATGAAACCATGTTACTCTAAATCATGCATGTCTGTCAACTCTGTCACAGGCTAGGAGTTGTGCTTCTTGGTTTGCTTGTTGTCTGAGAAAATACTGTTTCTTCAAAAATGCTAAAGGGTCTGCTATGAACCCCGTCATCCACACCTTGTTCAGCCTTTACCTTTAATAGAATTTCCTGTTAAAAGACCAAGTCGTTTGTCATGTTTGTGATCTGACAACTCGGGGAGTAAATGTTGCGAATGGATCTCTTCCCTGCACCCCTCTTTTCCCTCCCCAGTCTTTTCTGTTGTGGTTTTGTTTGTTTGTTTGTTATTGTTTTGTTGGTTTGTGGGTTTGTGTTTTGGTTTGTCTGTTTGGTGTGGTTTTTTGTTCATTGGGGTTTTTTTTAATACCTACTGGCACTTGTGATTGCTTTTGGTAGTGAGAGAATTTGGTTATGGAACAAAATAAAGCCGTTTGCTCCTGAATTCTGCTTTGGCTGGTTCTGTAAAATTTCACTGCAGCTATTTTACTTGTATTGCCAGTATCAAAATGAATTCCACATTTTCTACCTACATCCTCTCCTGCTTTATAATTCTGTTACTGTTTACCATGTTCATTCTCATCAATGTGGTGGGCAACAGAAGTCATGTCTGATTTCTCCATTTCTTTTCGTATTCAGATTAGTACCAAATTTTCCTATCATCTGTTCTGGTATAAACCACAAAATTTTCCTCACCTTTCACCTCTGCCTCTGCCTTAATACTCTGTTATTTTGATTCTGTAACTTGTAATATGTAACCTACTCTTTCCTAGCTGACTTGGCATTTCCATTGCTTCCTTTCCCCTTATCTAAACGTCTTGTATCTTTTTTGCCGGTCTTCCTAAATCATGTAATCTGCATCTTTGACACTCCCCAAATTCACATTGTGTATCAACTCAAACTTGGCTTCATTAAATTCAGACCTTCTCCCCATGTACGTGCTTTCTGCTGTGTTCCCTAGCATGCCAATTTAGAAGCTGATTTTCCTAAATATTCCCTCTCCACTCCATACATAAAACTCTCAGATTCGTCATAATCGCTGCGCTCTCTTTTCTCTGATTTCAAAACTCTGTTTTGTCAGGATCCCAAAACTCTGAGATAGCAATCTTGTAAATTGTATTCTGTGCTCAGTTGCACTCATGCAGCATCAGTAAGTCAATGGAACTGAACTCAGCAGCTTTGCACAGGTCTAACCAAGAGCAAGATTTACTGTGGTGTTCTTAGAAAAGATAGTGGGCATTTACTTTGGAGGTCCATTTTTGTTCCATTTAGATCTAGTGCTTAACGATGTTGTTATTAAGGTGTCACTGCAAGATGTCTTGTAGTCTTTAAAGACAATTATAATGCATAGTGCTCTGGTTTCTTTTTATGAGTAGCTAAGTTAAAATTTTACCATGTGAAATGGTTAAGGATTGCTATTGGTGGTGAGGGGAATCTAAAGCTCTTTCAGTACCACTAGTGTAATAAGCCAGAGGTTTCACCTGGTATGCTCAGAGAATATGAGACACATCCGAGACTGTAATGTCTCATTTAGACATGATACCAAGTCTGTGTGAGTGTATCAAATACTTCATTCACATAATGTTCGATCAGTAAGTCCTTCAGACTTGATAGCTTGCCAGTGGGGCTGCCACAATTCATGTATTCATAAACACTGTCCTTGAGATATTGTCTGCTCCTTTCTGCACAACCCAGTGTATTAAAATAAGCCTATCTTTTTGGATAGGGAACAGTATCCTGCAGCTTTTATGAATTACTAGATGCCATCATAGTTTTTTACTGATTATATTCCCTGGTTGGAGCCATATATTATGAAGTACAGTTGTTTCCAAGACTTAATAATGTGACAATTAAAAAAACACAACTTTTTTTTTCAGTAACAGAGCCAAGTAGAAATTAAACGGTTGTTTGTGTCATTCTCCTAGTCAATTCAATCTGACTTTTGCCTCAGCAGGGATTGCACAGTTAAGAGCTAATTAAATGGGCCAGTAACAAACTGTAGAAACATCAAAAAGGGTTTTGTTCTATGAAACAGTAACCAAGACAAGTGGAGATCAGTGATGAATAGTGTTCCTCAGGGGTCAGTATAGGGGCTGGCATTGTGTAACATCTTTGTTGGTAACATGGACAGTGGGATTGGGCGTATCCTCCTCAAGTTTGCTGCCGACATCAAGCTGTGTGGTGCAGTTGGCATGCTAGAGGAAAGGAATGCTAACCAAACAGACCTTGACAGGCTTGAGAGGTGTTGGTTGACAACCATGGCCGGGGGGTTGGAACTAGATAATCTTAAGGTCCTTTCCAACCCTAACTATTCTATACTTCTATGCTTCTATGACAAGAAGGTCAACATGAGCTGGCAGTGTGTGCTTGCAGCCAAGAAAGCCAACTGTACCCTGGGCTTGTATCCAAAGGAGCATGACCAGCAGGTTAAGGGAGGTGATCCTTCCCCTCCTCTCCACTCTTGTGAGACCCCCACCTGCAATACTGCATCCAGCTTTGGAGCTCGCAGTACAAGAAGGATGTGGACCTGTTGCAGTGAGTTCAGAGAAGGGACACAAAGATTATCAGAGGGATGGAACACCTCTCCTGTGGAGACAGGCTGAGAGAGTTGGCCTTGTTCAGCCTGGAGAAAAGAAAGCTCAGGAAATACCTTATAGCAGCTTTCCAGTACCTAAAGGGGGCCTACAAGAAATCTGGAGAGGAGCTTTTTACAAGGGCATGTAGTGACAGGACAAGGAGGAATGGCTTTAAAACTGGAAGAGAGGGGATATTTAGATTAGATATTAGGAAGAAATTCTCTACTGTGAGGGTGGTGAGGCACTGGAACAAGGTGCCCATAGAAGGTGTGGCTGCCCCATCCTTGGAAGTTCAAGGCCAGGTTGGATGGGGCTCTGAGCAAGGTGGGGAGTTAGAACTAGATGATCTTTAAGGTCTCTTCCAACCTAAATCATTCTATGAATCTATGAAAAGCATACAGTATTCTTCTAGTACTTAATTCTGTCAGCTCTCTTTCTGTTACCCCAATAAATAGGAATTTTGCCCGAGAAAAGCCTGCACGTATATCCTAACAAAATGTTTGCATCCAAGATTTAATATTTGCTTTCATTTTCCAAGCTAAACTCTGTGAGTAAATTTGATAAACAAATCCCTTAAGTTTTTCTTAACGCATCTTTTGAACTACAGGCTACCATATGGAAAGCAACAGGAAGAAGGCACTTTTTTGAAACAAAGGGCCTTTTTTAACAAAAGCTGATGTGGTTTGCTCACATTATATTTTCAAGTACTGCATCTCTTCTGGCTGAATCACTCTTGATTTACACAAGAGGATGTAGTTTACAGTATTTTGTCGAATGAATTATCAATATGCCCTGTTGCTGTTCTGCTAATCAAAGGGCTTTTAACCATGCTGGCCTAAAAGTAAAGAATACTTTTATTGCTGTACTATGTCATAAATTGCATCGCTGAAAATGCCGTACAGAGCTTTTAATTTTGTGCATTTGAGTGGGATCGTTGAAAGCCAAAGGTTTAGGCATAGGCAGCATGATATTCTGTCACCTTTTGCTGTAGAAATAGAGGGATTCATTAATAAGGGCAAAATTGCCACTAAGACTGGCTGAAGTAAGTCAGAAATTTCAGTCTGAATCATTCGGTCAAAAGAATTTCACCAAGGGGCAGGCATGTTCTGGCAGTCCTTTGTCAGATGCCCTTATTCAGTCCAGTAGGACTACACAGAAAGCTCTCATTTATCTGAATGCATGCACTGCATTTGGTACAAGAAAGCAGCTTTGTCATCAATAATGAACCTTAGATGTGTATTTAGGATTTGTTTGTTTGTTTAAAGCCGTAACTGTTGATATATTCAACTAATCTGCAATATGGAAACTTTTGTTTAAATTCTGTGCTTCCTGTTTGCTTATTTGACTTGATCTGGTACATAAGCTGGCCTTAGCTGTGTGATGTGTGACTGGCTTTTTGCAGCAGTCACTTGGTCTGGTGAATATGCTTAACATAAAATTCACTATTGGAGCAGCTGTTTCTTCCTCAGTCCACCTTTGTCTTATGATCTGCCCATATAGCAGTGTTCTGTGATGGCCTTCAGAAAAAGGAATCTCTCAGGGGAAAGGCATGAAAGTTAAAGTTTTTCAAGCTTTCTACTGCAAGTCTTTTTGCTTCAAACGCACAAGATGTTAATGGGCATGACAAAACCTGAGATGGCATCTGTATGGGGGAACACAGCCGGACATGATGTGTACAGCAACATTTATGTGAAGTTTTGAGTAAGTGGAGATGAAAGTCTCCATTTTCCATGGTTACTGATCCTCTGAGATACCCTTTTCAAACTGAGACATATCTAAGTTTGGAAACTCTGAGAATGAAAGGTAAAACTTTTTCTGTCTTCTAGGATACCTCCTATCACATTTCAGAATGCAGTCTTCTGTAGCTTAACACCCAGCACAGTGACAGCTTACAGATAAGCAATATATATTGGCATAGGTTGAAGGCAAACCTCAGCATATTAGCATAGGATGATGAAGTGGGAAATGGTACAGAAGTTTTGGCTGAATCTTCTACAAACCAAATTAACTCAGCTCATCCAGAACTACATGTTGTTACAGCTAGGTTGCTTCCTGTACCAGATGTGGCTCATTTACTATCAACACTGAGCTGCAGTTTGAAGTTAGGTGCGCTTGCTGTTGCAAAATATATTCACCACAGTTAATGGGAAATGCCTTTCAGGGAGCTTTTCTTAGTGTGCACTTTCTGAGAGAGCCTTCCAGAAGCAGAGAAGGACAAATATGGCTCAGAAGTCCTCAAGTAATACTGTCATCATTTGACTCTAGAGACACTAGAACTGGATTTTATTTAATTTCGCCGAGAGCTCCTTCTGTCAAGAAGCCAAGCCCAAGGAAAAAGGTATATTTTAACTTGCTGCAAATTATGGGTCTGTGTTTGCAGAGATGTGATAAAGTCAGATTCACAGTGGATGCAATGCTGCCTTTAGCACTCATTATTAATGCAATACTTGTAACTTTATAAACTGTGGTCTAGTAGGTGAACAAATAAGAGTACGCTGTACCGATACCTTAGTCATTGAGCTTTCCATGCAAAAGTAATAGCAAAAATAAAATCTAATGCTTCTTAGCTTCCACATCGATACTGTATTTCTACTGTTTGGTTTGTTGTTTGTTTTTTTTTTTTCCATAGATCATCTGTTCTTTGCAAATTGTATGCATTCAGCACGCTGGAAATGAAGACATAGCGGAATATGTGTTGTCCACTCATGTCTAGTAGACAAGGTCACTTACGCATCAGCCTTTTTTGAAACAGAGACTTATGTAGTAGAACATTCAGAAACCTCCCATTCACTTGCTTAAGTAAAAGCAGAGGAGATTCATTATTTAAAATATTTCAAAGAAAACTGTTGTTTAAAATATCTGGTATTTTAAGATGCTCTTGGTTATGTTTCTGTTCTATCAAGAAATATTTTTCTTAGTTAGTAGAAGGCAAAAATTGTTTTTCATTTCCTGCTTTATTCCATAAGCCTCGTCCAAGCTGCTCATTTGTGATACTGTGTAGAAAACCTGTTATCCTTTGGAATACTTACTGAAAAGCTGCTGTGTTGATGTTTACATTACATTAAGTGAAATTCAGAACTTGCTGGTGTTATATTTTCTAGTTTTTCTAGCCTTGTATTATATGGTGCAAAACACTTAAACTGAAATCCCCATTCATTATTATCAGTTAAGAAAATACCAGTATCTGGTTTCAGTTACTAATTTGCACTAAACCAGGTAAATAGGCAAGTATAATGACTCTCTATGGACCTATGTATTGCTTTTTAAACCTTTAGAATTCCATTTTATGTTCTTTCTTTCTTTCTGTTTTGTGGTGATAGTTTTTTCCTTTCTAATCAGTTTAATATACAGGCTGTGTTTCTGAATATGCCTTGAGTACTTCAAAAATTTCTAAAACAACGCTTTCCCCTCCTGGATTTTGTATTTTGAATGTGCTCAACTGGCACAGTTGAAACATTGATTTAGTTTAACCCTTCAATTGTTGTAATTACAAATGGCATCAAAATGCTGTAGCTCTGCTCAAAGCAAAGACAATTTCATACCCTCCGTTGAGTTTGTAAGACTTCACCAGCATAACTCATACCCTCCGTTGAGTTTGTAAGACTTCACCAGCATAACTCTTTTGGATGATGTCCCAAAATAGAAACAGGCAACTCTTGCTGAAACACATTTTCCAGCTGTGCAGATCTTCCAATTTTTTGCAGATCCATACTGATCAGATTTAGACTTGATTGGATTTGCTGCTGTTGTGGCAGTATACTTCCATCGGAAACACTTGTGAGGCAGATGCACTGCATTTTGAACTGGATTTTGATACGTGTTATGGACAAATTGACTGCTTTTTTCTGCTCTTCTTATCCAGTCTGAAGGGTGCTTCAGGCCTGAACATGCTCCCAGAAGTAGCACTAGTCTCAGGGCAACCTCTGGTGACCATGGTGCCTTCAGAAATATCCAGAGGTTATAATATTTTAGCTCAGCAGCAGCAGATTCCTGTGTACTTTAGGAATGATGTTGGATGGGATGACATACATGTAGTAAGTAGAGCCAATTTTTCTTCTACCTACTGAGGAAAATTTGACTCAAAGTCTGAGGTCTCATGAGGGCTAGCACTTCAAAACTTAAATCTCAGGGGGACATTGAGACTACCGTTGGAGAGGATTGCTGTCAAGAGAGCAATCGTACCAGTTTGAATCGTGCCAGTTTTAATCGTACCAGTGGTTTCTTACAGAATGTAGTCTCTATATTGCTGTATACTGCATCTCAGCCCATGAAGGTTCTGTCCTTCTCTTGAAATACTCCATCCAGTAGTACTTAAGCTCTTTCTCTGACAGTTCATAATGGGTAAAAAAATGCCACATTTCACTGCTAAATAGCATGTTAAAAGCAGAGCAGTTCATATCAGTCTCTCTGAAGTTTAAGTCCTATATAAGCATTAATCTGAGTTAAGCAAATCTCATGAGCAGAACACTCCAGCTATTCTTAGGCGGGTGATAACACTCCATGGAGCTCTGACAGTCCCAGATCATTCACAGTAGATAAAAAAATACATCCAGTCTGATACTGCTCTTGGTTAAGAGGATTCCTGTATTGCTTAATGGCATAAAATAAAAGCTGTGCATATAATTTGACACAAATTAATTTAACTACTTTAATACACTTCTTTAACACCCAGAGTTTTAGTTCATGTACCTGGGTCTAGAATGCGGGATGCGCATGCAGGAACTATTCTTTGTAGTCTTGTAGTTTGTTTGCATGTAGCTGCCATGCAACTGTGAAGCCCTGCTAGATGAAAGCAGAGTTGCTGTGATGCTTCCTGTGGAATTAAAGTGATGCTGCTTCATTATCAGCAGAAACACTCAAAAAAAAAAAAAAGTAACTAATAGATCATTTTCTTCTGTATTTTTCTTAAGACCATGAAGATTATAGACTGTAATTTGCTTATACTTAGTATATAAAGCTAACAAGAAGTGTTTTTGTCTTATTATTTGAGGGACCTTTCATTGCCAGAGAAAAATGCTTCTTAAAGTTAACTAAAAATAAGACTGGTGCAGGGTGATAATAACAAGTGCTTGAAAATAAAAAAATATGTAGTTAAAAACAAATTTGGTACAGTTCTAAGATTATTTCCCTTATGTATAAATCAGGTCAAATGGACTTTTTCCTGCAAGTATTTTGTAAGGGGGCAAAACATGCTACAGTCACAGTTAATGTCCCCTTACTGACACTTCTCTGTTGAGATCTCTTAGTTTCCATGAATGTGGTCGAAGACATACAATTTAGCTTTACCACATGTCAAGAAGATCTACTAATATATTTTCCATAGCAGCTGGGGGGTTTGTGTTTACTCATATTTTAAATATATCAATAAGATTTTTTGCAACATTTTTTTCAGTTACATCATTGCAATTCTAGTCATATATAAAAATGTTGAGTGAAGAGGAAATTTATGCCAACTATTGCTATATTGGCAAAACAGAAATAATTTTGATCCCAGCAGTACTATTTTTAGATGTGCTTTAGGTGAACTAAATTAAATACTAAAATTGCAGGTTAGCATATCCAAGATAAAGTATTGTTTTCTCAGACCTCCTTTTCAAGCTATTGGGTCTATCTGCGACATCAGTACTGAACACTTCAGTAGCAGTACTGCACTGCATAATCTTCCACCTGTGCTCACTACCCTATTAAGATAAAATAGAAAATATTGTAAAGTCTTTATATATATTCATATCCCCCAAAATGTCTGAAACAGAATGAGCCAAGTTAAACATACTTAAGTATTAGACAGATTGCTTTTAATGACAATAGAAAAAGCAACTACATCTTCAAGTCTATTCTGGGATTATTTTCAGCTCCATCAGGACAAGTATAATGCAATACTTACTTTCTATCTTAAGTCTTATTTTGAAGGTTAATTGGAACTTATTATAATGAATTATTCTCCTGTGTAAAGACAAATTTCTCACTGAATGATGTAATCAAGATTATTTTCCATATTTTTTGTCTCGCCTGGTCCCTCCCAAATTATAAAGCATAGAAAGTATGTCCAAAGAAAAATAATTCTGTCATATTTTGGGGACCTTATATTTTGTGTATGTCACTTAATAACTTCCAATAGAACAGTCATTTTTATTAAAAAAGAAAAAGTCATTTGCTTGTATTTCTGGACTTATTTTAGTTGCTTACATTCAGGCATACAATAGTAAACAAAACAAGGAAGTAAACTTCTATGTATTATGTATGTTATCTTCATGTATTCTGAAATTCATATTGGCTATTTTAAAGAAAAATGCAAGACATGTCTGTAGGTCACATGATTAAACATTTATGCCTGTATTAAGAAGCACTGGGAAGCTTTTTATTTATTTATCGTTTTGTATCTTTTTGAATTGTAGTCTAGAATCCATGTCTTACAGTCTGCTCAGTTCTCGGCAGAGCTTCTAAAGGACATAAGCACTAAAGCAGGGAAGCAGAACTAAATATTTGAGAAACTTGCCATAAACCACCCATGCCACCAAAAAGGAGAATGTGTAACCTTTCGCCAACAGAATAGTAAGGTCAAGAGTTCTACCATGAAATACATTCTTATCGGAGTAGATAATTTCTTGGTTTCAAAATCATAAAGGAAAAGCCATTGGCAGTGAGAAAACAGTACCAGAGAAAATGCTAAAACAGCCCAAGTAAGCAGGTTGTGAAACAATTAAAAATCATTTTCAAAGGAATGAATTCTGTGTAAGTAGCTTTATTTCCAAAATTGTTACCATTTTAAATAAAAATTTCAAGCCATTTCTTTTTACTTACAGATTTAGTGTAATTAGTAGTCTGTTTAAATCAAGATAGCTCTTAAGAGATCAGATCCTTTGCCCTTTATTATTCTTAAAACAGCTACAAAGCAGCCCACAACCGTATGTCACATTAAGTAGTCATTCAGCATATTGCTATATAAATAGTTCATGAATTATATATGAGGGGAAAATTCTTCTTAAGAAATATTGGAAGAAATTTTGCTTATGTCTACAAGCCTAACAAGAAAACATTTTTTTCCTACATCATAGTCAGTTTTAAGATTCATATCAAGACTGTAGTAGCCTTTAGCTAGAAGGAAAGTCATTGCGGATAGTACGTTTCAATAAGGCATTTGCTGTTATTCATATCATTTTCTGGTACTACCTGACACCTAATGTGAGTTATCAGAATAACAAAAAAGTGTTGCATATGGTATTGTTAAGAGGAAATGGAGTCTGGTCATATGAATATGCACATGCAAAGGATATAGAAAGTACCCTAAGAGCCAGTGTCACAATACTGAATAAACTGAACCTTGTGTTTGATGAAAATATCCCTGCTTACTTACTGGTGAGGGGAAATAAAAGAAAACCCAGTAACTGCTGATTTGTATTTTTTTTTAATATAAGATGGCTCATTGCTATTACATGACTTTTCATACTAAATGATCAGAGACCCATGAACTCCACTTTGAATATGAAAATCTATTTTGTCTCTCTGTGATATTGCAGAGGACTAAGAGAGATCAAGCAAGGACTGTAAATATTGTATCAGTAACTTCTGATAGAAATACTTCTATTTCATATTAGTCTTTTGAGAAGCAGTCAATAATACACAAGTATTTGCCATATATTTTCAGGGTTTCTCTTTTGTGCATAGTTATTTAAGAAATAGCCTCATTACCTATCCCATGGAAAACTTTGTGAAAAGAACCAAGGCATTTTTCATAGCAGTTTATAGAGCTGACAATAAACCAAGCGTGGATCAGTATGTCACATTCCGTAGCTCTAGTGCAAAGCCTCACATTGATTAGAGTTGACAGGGAATTGCCCATTGTTAAAACCCATCCAATGTTAGCAGAAATGTGGCATGAAACAGGTTGAACATGTGATAGCTGCTGGCACTTTGAGCGTAGCCTATTCAAATGTCACATTAGTAAAGCAGTTTTGGGATTTTTTTTGCATTGTGCTCAGCAGAAGCTGGAAAAATCTAGTGCGATGGTCATTTCCTGCTGAGTCAGAATGCAGCAAAGCTGCTCAAATGTGAATGCAGTGGTCCACAGGAGATGGTTGCTTTCTGGTCTGTGCTGGAGAAAAGACTGCAGGTTGTTTGGAAAAGTAAAAATGACCAAAGAGCTTCTATGAGATTTGTGAAGGAAAGTATTTTGATGTGTTTTTAAAACTCTTCTTTCAAAGCACAGTTTATCTCTTTAACTGCTTTGCTTTTGGGGTTTCTTTGAATGAATTGCTAACATTTGTGAATATGTAGTTGCTAGATGAGATTGCACTTCAGAATGTTTAGCGCATAATATTGAAAGAGGCTTAAAATCAACAACAGATCTGTAAAGCTAACTCTGGATTATTTTACAGGAATAATTTTAGTAAATGGGATTTACCCAATATATTCCTCTAAACAGAAATCTTAACATATGGATATTTCTATCCAAACTAGAGAAGTTGGACTGCTTTCCTCTCTTACAGAGAAACAGGCTGAAAAGACTCCCAGCTATATTCCTGCCCTACTAATTCTGTTTCCCTCCTTTCCACCAGTTTTTACACATGTGGAGAAGAACACGCATTTCTTGCGTTCCCTGCAAGTGAACCTTTGTAAGAAGTTCTTTTTCTTGGAAAGTAAGTTTCTCTGTATTTGTCTCTCTCTATATATACATTTCTTCTTCTCTCATTCCTCAAATGCACTCGCCTTGCATTTAGAGGAAACTTTAAAAACCTTTGAAAATGTCACATTGGGTAGCTCCATGGATGGAAGTTAATTACTGACCCCATGTGTTAATTTTAGGTTATATGTGAATTATTGGCAAGTTACTTTCATAGAAAAAAGTGTGAGAGATTAACGATAAAAGGTTGGTTTGATAAATCGGGAGAGGATGATCATTAGGGAGAAGCACAAATATCCCATCTACTTTGCCCTGTCAGCATGACTAAGCTCCAATATTGAGAGCTTCATCTACAACTAATTGCTTATGGCCTTCCCATAAGAATACTTGTCTATGCAGTATTTGATAGATGAGTGCAAAGAGGGGGGTCATAACGTGTTGCACAACCCATCCACCTTTCTTTCCATGCCTGAGATGAAACCCTGCAAATCTGCAGTCTGCAACCCAGCAGTGATTTAGAAGACTGATTGATTTCCTCCTCTTTCTCTCAGGGGAGGATATTCCTCGTGCCCTCCAGCAGTCAGGTGGCACACTGTGGGGACTCCTGGCAATCTTCTGCCATCCAGAAGATGCCTCTTTGTCTTCGACTTTTCTCCATTTCTACTAAAAGTGTCATGGAGAGGAGTTTGCCAGGTACAGCATAGGTGACATAGGGAAGGAAGGGAAAGAGAGGGAATCAGAGCTCAAGCAGCAACAGGAACATTATGTGAATAGGAGCGATTCACACCAGCAGTGCTTAGGCAGAACCCTTGCAAAAGGCAGGTGCTTGTCAGTATAACAGATCTGCTTGTTCTTGGATAAACTGGAGTGGATGCTTTTATCATTGTACATGTCTAGCAGTTTATATTTTGTTCCAAAGGCTGCTATGTGCTACACAATAGAGACAGGATTGTGTTGATCCCAGTGGATAGTCTTCTGTGGAAGACAGAATAACAGAAGCTACCTAGGCTTTTTTGTAAAAAGTAATTTGTATATTAAATGGTAGAATTAATATACAGGAGAGCTATTTAGCCACAAAAGCAACTGTCAGCCTGATTCCTTATTCAGTGAAAAACAAAGCTTCTGAAATAGAGCACATAAAGTGAGTTCAGGATACCAAAACATACTGTCATAGAATAATTTGGGTTGGAAAGAATCTCCCGCAAGGATCTAGTCTCGTTTGCCCAAAGCAGAGCCAAATTCTATGGTAGGGTAGCCAGGGTTGTACCCGGTCATGTTTTGAATATCTGTAAGGTTGGAGATTTCACTTCTGCTTTCGCTCTGCACGTGTTCCAGTCTTTGAACACATTTGTGAATATTTTCTCCTAATACATGGTTGAAAGTTCCCTAGTTGCAACTTGTGCCTGTTGGTATCAAACAAGCAGGTGAGACATCTCTAAAAATAAATAAGCTCAAGTGGAAAACTGGACATAAGGAATAATTTAAAGTCACGGCAAATATCTGAATTAATGAAAATAAACACAGTGCTCTAAAAATAGACATGGGACCTCACTTTGATCTCAAGTCAATAGCAGTTTTGTACTTGGAAGTGAAAGAGGTTAGACTCATTATAGGATTTGCACTCAGGAGTGTTTACTTGACTGTCCTTTGGATGTCAAAGTCAGAAAGAACATGCATATTGTATCCCAATATTTAAAAAAGCCCAAACATTAATGGAGTATTAGAACATATAATAGGGACGTACTTTCTCATGTTATCATAAAAAAAGTGGCTCAAAGAGGAGGACAAAGCATGAACATAGAGTCACAATCCCATATTTCTGTGTAATATACCTGTGTAATATTGCAGCTGCTTTTCTTTTCAACATACAGCAAGCAGAAGTATGTGAAGCTTTTGCCACCTTTTTGGTGAGGGACCAGGCCTCAGAGGGGCAGCAGTTAATGTATTCCCTACTTTAATTCTTTATTCTGCCTGCTTCCAGTAAATACCCTCCTGGGGAGACATGCAAAGACAAGCATGTCTCTTTGACATAGAGTAGAAGTGGTTTGAAGGAGTAGCTGGCTGTATTTCTCTAATGTCTAATTTTCTCAAGAAACAGGGGCAATTTGAAGTAAAAATTCTTTAAAATCCTCAGTTTTCTTGAATTTTTAACAAGTCCCTGGTCAGAGAACTTTTTAGTGTATGTGGTGTATATAATAGTAGAGTAGCATTAATAAAGCTCAAAAAGGCATCAATTTGCAGCAGAGAAAAAATAAGACAGAATGTGGGTATTGAGAATGAAAAATACAGAATTCCTTAAGAAACATCTAAACCCACCACAGAGCTGAGGAACTAAAAAATGTATGAATAGCATTAATAGGAATTAGTGATTAAATTTTACTTTTCAAAGAAATAGATGTATAAATGAAGAACAGTAGTAAGCAATAATCACACAAGAACACATAAGGAGAAATCAGACATCTAAACTTAGCTAAAGAAAAAACAATTCGTGATGTTTTATTACTGATGGATATGTTTCGAAGAGACTATGTGGAAAGAGAAAGATGATGTAAGGAGTTCTTTCTTGTACAGTACATTAAAAAAATGTTAGAAAATAATTTGTAGAATAGCTCATGACAGAAACTACCTCAAGGAGGATCACTGTGTTCTGGAAATGAAGTTAATGGTTCAAATCTAGCAGCTGAGGTATTGCTAGTGCCAGGGACTTGTTACTCCTTGTATTAACACTAAATTTGGCCACATAAAGGGGATATAATCAGGAAAACACTTTCAGTTTGAAGTCTGATTCAGGGAAAAATGGGAAATAGTCATTTAGAGAGATTGGGAGTTTTCAGAGAAAGATCGCAATTTTCTATAAGAAGCAGACACATTTTTGGGCAGCTTTTTGGTTAATCAGAATTCTAATTTTGCATCACAGGACAACATTTGCCAGCCTTATCTGTGAAGCATGAACATGTTAGTAATCTGAATTCACCTTGGGTACAGAATTTGAATGATACTCAAGATGTAAAAGTTCAAAACCATCACTTGTTTTGTTTGGCTTCTTAACTTCTCAGTGGTGCTTTCTTTCCTGTAGGTCAGCATTTCACTTTCTTAGGTCCCTTTTGTGGTTTTTTGTCCTTTGGAAAGTTATCATCTCATGACATTTATGTATGCCTAAAAGTCATCTAGAAGATGATATTTGGAATGAAATAAAAAGAGTAGTAGAAATTAATAAGGAAGCACACAGTGTAACAAAGGATAAAGGATAGGTTATAAGGTCTGTAAAAGATGTACTCTGTCTTTTAGAAGATGTTTAGCTTGTACACACTAAAAATTATGGATCAGCCTTTTTGTGTTTGCCTTGCCTAATGGAACACACCACAAATATAGTCACAGTACAAATAATAAAAACAACAGTAAGGCACAGATGAAAAATTTAAAAGCACTAAAGAAATAAGTTGGAAGAGGCAGAAAAAAAGTTAGGAAATGGAATGGGGAGGGAGCCATGTCTGTTATAAATTCTTAGAGAAATATGGGTTTTTTCTTTACTATGTTGTCTTGTTTTATCATTACTGCATCGTCTGCAGTAATTAAATCTTTGTTTTAAAATCCAGGAGGTGAGTTTTAGAAATTGTTACTTACAGAAGCTATGCAGAAGGAAAGAATGGAAAATCCATAAAGCACGGTAGGAACAATAGGCCCATGAAGGACTCTTCATTGTACCTGATGGTTGACAAGTAAAATGCATTGACAGAAGGAGCACATTGCTTAAAAGACAGAACTCCCTGCCTTGTTCTCAAAAAAAGGACAAAGATTTGAATGCTAGGATCGGGTTAAAATTTCCCAAAGAAAAGGAATCAAACATTTATTTAAACTATCAAACATTTACTAAAACTAGTAGTCAAGAAGCAAGTTTATTGAAATAGACCACTTCTCTCCCTCTCTCCCCCCATATTCTATGTGCCTGATATTGATAATGCAAGTGGCAGTTGGGTACAAATGCTGACCCCCATCATCTGATTGTGGCAAGTTCTCTCTTACTATAGCAGTGAAGCAGTTTCAAAGCCTGCAAATGCAATGGTACACCTATCTCTGTGAACAAGCATATGACTGAATCTGGAAGAGGTTTTCATCTTAGAATCATAGAATAGTTAGGGTTGGAAAGGACCTCAAGATCATCTAGTTCCAACCCCCCTGCCATGGGCAGGGACACCTCACATCTCACTTGGGTGACACCATGTCACCCAAGGCTTTGTCCAACCTGGCCTTGAAAACCTCCAGGGATGGAGCATTCACAAGTTCCCTGGGCAGCCCATTCCAGTGCCTCACCACCCTTACAGTAAAGAACTTCTTCCTTATATATGCAATCTAAACTTCCCCTGTTTAAGTTTGAACCCATTACCCCTTGTCCTATCACTACAGTCCCTAATGAAAAGTCCCT
>WYDI02011737.1:0-25708 GCA_009867235.2 Psittacus erithacus
GTGAGGCCCTGGCACAGGTTGCCCAGAGAAGCTGTGGCTGCCCCATCCCTGGCAGTGTTCAAGGCCAGGTTGGACGATGCTTGGAGTAACCTGGTCGAGTGGAAGGTGTCCCTGCCCATGCCAGGGGATTTGAACTGGATGAGCTTTAAGGTCCCTTCCAACCCAAACCGTTCTAGGGTTCTATTCTATGATACTTTACTGAGACTAGAGCAGCTGTGTGACATTAGAAGACACCGATGCACACCCATCAGGGACAGGGCTGCCTAGCACAGAAAAATAAAGTTACAGCTTTTTTTATAATCCTCATTTCTAGCAACTACCATTACAGAAAAGGCCCCAGAGGAAATCCATGTTTCAAAGATTTAAATAAAAGGTTAAAACAGACCCTGTTGTCCTTACACACTTAATGTTTGGCTCCTATAGTCGCCACTGCAACACAAGCTAGACAGTGCCAATTGCTCATGGTGTGGTTTTGCAGCAAAGCTCAGGAATGAGACCTACTGTTGGGACTCTTTTCAAAAGCTCCCTCACCTTGAGCCAACTACAACATATATTTATGTCCCCACAAGGGAAGAAGGGACATATATTTACTTATATCACAATGATATTTGAATATTCATGTTGATGAAAGGTTTTGAGAATGTCTGATGGAAGAACACACAAAGCATGTGCTCTGGATTACACTTGTTATTTCAGTACGATGCTAAAACATTAATTCTTGATTTTTTTAATCTTATCTAGGCATTTGACAATGCCTGATCTTGTCAGTGATACCTGAGACAGACTGACAGCAGAGATAAAAAAAGGACAGAGTGAGAAAGAACCATCCAGTGACAGAGCAAAATTCACCAAACCAACTGCTTCGGCCATCACTGTCAGAGCATTTTTCAGGTAAAGAGATACTGTAAAACACCAAACCGGAGCTGCTGTGAGCTGCCAGAAGCATCCCGGCTTCCCACAGACACCAAACACTGCAAGGATTGTGAGATGCAACAAACCTAGATCGCTTCTACGTGCGATTCCCACCAAAGGCAAGAACTGCTCCAAATGAGTTTCAGGGAAGTGATTTCTTCAAGGTGTCCTCCAACCCAAACCAACCTATCATTTCTAGCACTCTGGTTTGATTCTCCTCTCATTCCTCTTTGTTAGAGACTGGTTTTTCGACAGTGAGGAAAAGAGATGAACACCAGTATGAAAAGCACAGAGAAAGGAGGGAAGAAACGTAGGATCTAAAACAGATGACCGGAAAGCTCCAAAGAGGTTTTGGTTTTGAGAAAGGTTCTTTTCAGATGCTCATGTAACCACGCACTCTGAAACCCTTCTGCAAATCCAAAATAACGGGAAAACAGACCATCTACAGGTTGGTCTTGTTGAATTCAAGCAAGAGTGTGTTTTAGTTACTAAGCATGAGGCAGGTTCAAGCAAAAAATGTTCATCCAACTACTTTACATATTTTCAAGACAGCTTAGAGGGCCAAGATGGAGAACTGCCAGGTCAGCCCGAGGCAGCTGGCAACTCAACAGAGCTGCAAACCCTACAATTGCATATTCCTCCTCCTCAGAATCAAAGCAGAGATCACCACCATGCCAAAATACTCTTCAGCTGGTGAATATGTTGGAGAGAGCTGCCAGGTCTTAAGTAACAGGGAAGGTGGTGATATATTGCCTTAAAATAGCTACCACCTCCATTTTGCATGCTGCAGAACAAGCTTTTAGCCTGTTACCAGCCTAAGCTACCGCAAGGACTGAACAACCTGAAAACCCATTGCTAATGAGAGATAGGATATTTGATAAAGGGTCTTGCCAGAGGGTAGGGAAGGCCGGATATTCGGCAGCAACAGTTCCCTATTTAGCCTTGATAAGTGCATAAACAAAACCCATTTCTGAATAAATGTTTGCTTTGCCCTGTTTCCAACTAACAGGAGCCTCAAAAATCTGCACTGCAAAAGTGAGGATTCCCCTCGCTCTGTGCTGCCTGCTGCCCTTTTTCTTTGAAGCAGAAGAGAGGTCTCATTACACAGAACTTGCTTCTAGTTTCATCACACAGTCCCACAGGAAACTGCAGATTGGGAACACGAAGAGTCTGACAGCACCTGGCTCCTCTGGTTATCACACAAGACGGTACAAACCTGTAAGGCACTGAAATGTTCTCTTAGAAAGAAAGAAGTATGTGTGTGCATGCACACACTGTGTGGGCTCTGGCTCCACTCAGTTCCACAATCCTTTAGGAGCAGAACCTAGTGCTTCAGTCAACTAATGGACACCTGCAAAGACTCACTCTGCTTCATTCTCCTAAACCTGCTTCACAGAGTCAACTGATTTTAAAGTCTAACTTCAACTAAAAACTGTTCTTCAGAACTACAGAGGAATTTCAAACTTACCCTGATTACCAGATTTATAGATGTCATCTGTTCTCCTCTGAGCTGGGGAGGAGGAACTACCCTTGTGTCAGATTATCTTAAGTGGCACACTCATGCTACTAGGGAAGAAAAATCCAGATCTTAATGCAGACCCATTTAAGTGGGGTGATGAAAATGAATGTCACCTACCAAGGGATATATAGTAACGCAAGAAGTAACATGCCCAATAATAGGTTGTTCAGCAGAAAACCCTCCCTCTGAAGTGAGGACTAACTTGAATTTTCAGACTTGGAATAAGACTACAGAGTAAGAATGAGTCATAGGAATTTTTGCTTTGAATATTAATTAACAGATATGCAATGTCTTGTCTATAGGTGACATTAAAAACAGTGTCTACACAAAATACTTCCAAGGTTGAAGAGAGAATGCATTCACGTAACCGGTAGCAGACAGTGTGTTGTGAGTGTGCGACCTGATCCTTGATACCTGACCTTTCAGAACAGGAGAAACACCTGCATGTTAATTGCTGTCACACTGACTGAGAATTAGGACTGATGTTGGACAAATCATGGACCATGTGGTTTATTTCAAGTTTTAAAAAGTTATCTGAACACAGAGACAGACACCTCACTCTTATTGAGGTGGAGGTGAGGAAAACGAGAACAACTGAGTTAATGTCATCTGCAGCAGAATTTTACAAGCTCTGCTTGATGCTGGGTTCATGCAGGTGCAGAAGGCAATGACTGTTTTACCTCCCCCTTTGAAGAAGTCAGGATGCAAGATCTACTGCTCATTTGAACAATACAGTGTCTTTATTAGCCGTGCTTAAGGCTGAAAAATACAGAATGCTTCCTTTTGCTCTGTTACCTTCTCCTTTTTTCCATTCTCTTCTTCCAGGACAGGGACTAATCTCCTCAGCAGCACAGTGATGTCATTAGCTCCTTCTCTGTTGATCCACTGGATCACTTGTGTATCTTCTATTCTCGTTATAAAGACCTGTAGTTCCTACTACTTAATTGCTCCACTCTTGTTTCAGACTAATCAGCACTACTATGCAAACAGTGCTGAAGGTCTCTAACCAATCCTGCTGGACAGAAGCATTGCCTAAATGAGCTTCTACATTGAAGCTGGGCCTAGATTTTTTTCCTTCTTCTTTCTCCAAATGTTAGCATGCTTCTCACTCATTTTTGCAGTGAATGGTTGAGATGAATCAGTAAGATCTGTCCTCAGAAACTGGAATGCTTCTGAAGAGCACAAATTAAATTCCAGCAGTAAATCGGGGCCAAACACCATTACTCAGATTCCTCACAATATGACTGCAGGGAAAAATGCAGATGTGACCCTTTGTGGCTGTCAGTGAGTTCCTCACTCCAACCAAGAGAAAGCTTCCCCAGGAGATGGCTATGCCACAGCTCCCCAAGTTCCTTCTGAGCAAGTCTTTTCATCACATACAGTAAAATTGAATAGGTTTTGTGGGGGCAGGGTGCCAAGGCCAATGAAAAGACAATAACTTCTTTTTCAATCAGGAAAAATGGTATGAAATAACAGGAATACAGAAGAAACAGTCATCTCCATTACTGCTGGTTATCTGTGGGGTGGGGCAGGAAACACCAAAACCATATGAGCAATTACTAGGGAAAATTAATTTGTTGCTAATACATTAACTCTCCCTAGGTTGGAATCCTGAAGCTATGTCACCTGGTGGGCACTTCATAGTAACACAGAATGGTCTGGGTTCGAAGGGGCCTTAAAGCCCATCACACTGCTGGTGATGCAGCCCAGGACATGGTTTGGTTTTTGGGTTCAAGCTCACACTGCCAGGTCATGGTGAGCTTCTCACAGACCAACACCCCCAAGTCTTTCTCCTTAAGGCTGTTCTCAAATCAGACTCTCCCAGCCTGTATTTGTGCTTGGGATTGCCCTGACACAGGTACACTACTTAGCACTTGGCCTTGTAGAACTCCAGGAGGTTCGCACTGTCCCACCTCTTCCTGCTCAGGTCCCTCTGGATCCCATCCCTTCCCTTCAGCACGTCAATCACACCACACAGTTCAGTGTTGTCAACAAACTTGCTGAGGGTGCTCAATCCCACTGTCCGTGTTGCCCACAAAGATGTTGAACAGCTCCAGTTCCAACACCGACCCCTGAGCAACACCCCTCATCACTGCTTTCTATCAGCATAAGCAGAATCTCACATGTTTCAGCTTGTGCCTATTGTCACTGGGTATCCATTCTCTTTACACCCTGTCTTCATGTATTTATACATGGTGATAAGTTTCCCTGCACCTTCTCTTCTTAGGCTGAACAGAGCTCTCTCAGCCCTTCCTCACGGGAGAGATGCTCCAGCCCCTTCATCATCTTCATGACCCTCTGCTGGACTTCTCACTTAAAACCACATCCTTTTAACAGGAAGCCCAGCACTAGACCCAGCACTCCAGGTGGGCCGTTACTGGTGTTGTGTGGAAGGGAAGATCACCTCCCTTGACCTTCTGCAACCTTCTCCCTAATGCAGCCCAGGACACTCTGGATCATCTCTGCCCCCCAGACACACAGCTGGCTTGTGTTCCACTTGGTGTCCACCAGGACCTCTGGGCATGTCCTGCAAAGCTGCTTTCCAGATCACTGACCTCCAGGCTGCACAGATGTATGAGGTTATTCTTCCTTCTACATTTCCTTGCATTAAGTTTCATGAGGTGCATCTCTGCCACTGCAGGCATCTGGTGTATCAGCCACTGCACCCAGTTTTTCACTTCCAAGTTCAAGATATATGAAGTCTGTATCATCTGCAAACTTGATGAGCGTGCAGTCCACCCCATCATCAAGGTCAACCATGAAGAAGCCAGACCACAAGCTCAAACTAAGAGACTTGAAGACCTTAACCCAAAACTAAACTTCCAATAAATATCCTGGAGCATCCTGTACACTACTATCCTGTCAGAGTTCAGCCTTATCACACTGAAATGCTCCAGTGTAGAAGGTACTGCACTCTGGAAGTTGTGACCCAGTTAGTAATGCCACTTCTCAAACCAGAATTAACACCAGCTCATACAGAGCACCTCAGAACTGGAACTGAAACACCCCCAAAAATCACTTCTAAAGAGGGAGCACTTTCACCACACTTCATTTCCAAACACACACACCCCTTCCCCCCCTCCCCCCCTGGGGTACACTGCTCTCAAATGGTGCCAGAGAATCACAGAATCATTTGCGTTGGAAAAGACCCTTAAGCTCCCTTAAGGGTCCAACCATTAACCCAGTGCAGCCAAGCCCACCACTAAATGCTCCTAACTACCACATCTACAGGTCTTTTAAACCCCTGCAGGGACAGTGACTCCACCACTTCCCTGGGCTTGACAACCTTTTTGGGAAAGAAACTGTCTCAGTATTTTTGAAACCTGGTCTCTCCTCAAGCCATTATTTGCTTTTCTAATGTTTTCTTTAATGAGTTCCAGTAACTCATAAGACTTTACACCTGATGGTGTTTTGGACAAATTTCTGCAGCCTAAAGGTAACCAGTTACTGGAGAATGCCCAAATACTTCCACAAATACACAATTGCCAGTAGTTAATCTGCCAGAAACAACCTGGGTTGAAGCCCCAGGTACTCAGCGGGGAAACACCTCAGTTCATAATCTTTTAACAGTAGATGTGGATGAAGTCTGTCCTATACTCAGCAGCGCTCAAAGAAAAATTTACACCTGTATCTGTACAAACACAGGGTGAGCTTTTATAAAAGCAAAGCAGATCACCACACAGGGTTTATTTTGACCAAATATACTTAGAATTAAAAGCCTGAAAACAGAACCTGTATGTTCATGTGGCTATCCACAAATCTGAGCACAAAAGTTTTCTCAACCCCAGTAGCAATATCGCCTCATTGGAGACAATTAGGAGGCCCATGTAACATTTCTGGGAATGAAAGTATATTCAGTTGTGACTCGAATCCAAATTAAGAGTCCATAAGGAGAGCAGAAAGCTTATAAGAAAACACAACACACACGTGCCAAGGCAAGGGCTGAAAAAGAAGAGTACCAGCTGAACGGAGAACAGAATAGGCAAGTATGGAGAAAAAGATCAACTTTCCTTCTCCTCATTCTTAATTCATGAGTTTGGAGTCCACCACCAGGTGTTTGGGGACTCCTTTTATTTTATTTATTGCTTTACTTCACTTATTCTATTAGTTTCTACTATTTACTTATTAAACCACATGAAGATACTTCATCCCTGTATTTTCTTTTGTTCCACTGAAAGATATGACAAAAATCTATCACGTTTAAAAAACAACAGTAAAAAAAATATGGAAGAGCTCTTGGGATAGCTCACTGGACAGGGAAACCCAAGCATGTTCATGGCATTGCTATGAAAACACAAAGCGGCAGCCCCCTGTGACGACAAGTCCTTTACATGACTTACCAGCAGGCCAGAATACAGAGACCGGTAAAGAGGATGATGAGGATGGGGTAGGAAGCACACAACAGCCCGTGGTTGTAGAACGCCCGCGATATCCTCTCACGCAGTTTTTCAGTCAGGGTCATCCTCAATTGTTGTCACCTAGCTGCCATCCCGGAATACATCAGGGGGTTGGGCAATTCCAGCATGTGCAACGCTTCAGCCAAGGCACTGTGTCCAGCTGGAAATCAGAAAGAAAGCAAGCTCATTAGAAAAACAGAGAGATAAAAGGAAAATAAACATTAGCAACTGGCTTTAGACAGATTTCCAGCACTCTACCTGCTCAGAAGAGGAGGGTGAAACAGACACCACACATCAAGAATTTGTTATGAGCCTACAGGCAATTTGATCAGATGACTGGGTTTTGCCTAAGGAAAGAAAGGGCTAAAAACGCAAATGGAGAGCGAGCAGCAGCTGAACAGACATCAGGAACCGGCCGTGAGCTGCTGCTGGTCAGAGAGGACACACAGGAGCGGAGCTAGGAACCAAACCATCTGAGAAGAAGGAAGAAAAGGAGCTTAGCAGGAAGAGAATTAAGCAGTACTCCTAGGAGATGCCAAAATGCCAATTAGAAAAGAAGGATTGAGGCTAGCTGTCAGCAACACGGTCTTAGGGGAAGTGCTTTTGGACACAGGCTGAAGCGCTTTCAGAGCTTTATTAGCAACACACCAGTTACAAGAGACCAGAGCAGGCTTTACAGCGAAGGCAACCCAGAGAGAGTTATTTTTGCGTAGGGAATGAGGGAGGGAAGTATAAGTAGCCAGAAAACACTACACAGTAAAATAAACTAATGCAGACGCTTGTTGTCAAGACAGATTTTGACTTGACTGTAAGATTTATGTCTAGCCATTCACCGAGAGCAAATAGAATCACAGATGTCAGAAGTGGTCATCTCCAGCTTGCAATCTGATTTATAAAGTAGAAAAATGCAACAGAAAGAGCCCTACGAAAAGGTTAAGATAATACATTACAATAAACCACCACGCAAGTTCCTAGGAAAGATGGGGAAGAAACCTAACCTCCAACCTTTTCCTTCTGTTTTTATCTTTCTGAATCTCAGGCTAAAAGCAAAGTTGGTTCCCAGCAGTGTTCGGAGAAGTGAAAGGGTTCAGTGCAAGACTGATTTTTTTCATACAGTTCAAAGCCATGATCATCCAAGGGTTTTATATTCTTATGTGGAAGAGAATAAACACATTTTTCCTGGCTTCTCCAGAATAAGACTGGGACAATAAGAGACCCAAAGCATACCAAATAGGTCATTTTGTCCACAGGAAATCACCATTTATGATTGCATCAGAAAACTGAACACAAGACCTAAACAGAGGTGATCTATGAAAAACAGATGGGCATCTGACAACAACTCGCCTTCACCACCTTGAATGTAGGGAACACTAGAGAGAGTCCAACAGGTTCACACAGACAAGAAACCCATTAAGGGGTTTTATACGTATCTGGCTTAGGAGTTCTGTAAGCCTGAAATATTTAGAAGCTGGAGGAGGCATCATAGGTGCTGGTTTGTTTCATGTTCTTTTCTAAGCAGCCACTTTCAGCTATATGGGAGCATGCAATGGACAACAAACTCTAAGTACAGCCACCATGCTTTAAATTCCAGATTCAATTACATTTAATGCCCACAGCCTGTTTTACGATGACGTATCTATCGCCCCTTCCCTCCCCCGTAATACAACTAGAAATAATCAGGTTATTAGCAACAGAAGCAGCAGTCTCTTATCCTAACGACCACCTAATGGAAAACCTGGATAAATATTTTGGCTCATACCTTTTAGCAAGGCACTACATCTTTGCACAAGAATCAACATCACTTTCTTAGTCGTAGGCAATTTCAGTTTGCCTGCAGTCCAGCACCAGCGTGACCATTCCAGGATTTTGGGAGAGGGGAGGAATGAGACGTGCTCCTGCTGTCTGGACACCTTGCAATGCAAGCGGTAAGGCTGCCAAGCCGGACAGAACACTGTATATCGCATTCACATGGAATAGGCAGGGTTTTAGTTCTAGTCACACAGAGGACCTAAAACTATAGAACTATAGAATGGTTTGGGTTGGAAGGGACCTTAAAGTTCATCCAGTTCCAACCCCCTGCCACAGACAGGGACACCTTCCACTAGACAGATTGCTCCAAGCCCCATCCAACCTGGCCTTGAACACTGCCAGGGATGGGGCAGCCACAGCTTCTCTGGGCAACCTGTGCCAGCGCCTCAGCACCCTCACAGGGAAGAACTTCTTCCTCAGATCTCATCTAGATCCTCTGTGACATAAACATGTTGTGCCTGGCTCTTTGACAAGCTTTACATTCTAATAGCAATTTTGGTTATTAGCACTGCACTGGGAACCGTTTCTACTAATTGCAATGGGAAAAACTTCTTATTTTCTCACTTCACCTGTTGTGAAACATCAGCATTCATTAAGAAGAAAACATTAAGCATTCCAAAGCTAATATTTGCTTATTAGTTTTTCGGGAGTTGCATGTTAAATTCCAAAATCTTTATTAGCTTTATGCTACAACAGCGCTCATGAAAGTTAAAAGCAGGAACCATTCCAATTCAAAACAGTTTTTGCAAACAAACATTAGCAAATGCAAAATAAAGCCTCTGATTTTAGGAGAAATGTTAAAGAAGAACCCAGTCAAGAGTATCATTTTCCTTTTGCATGACTGTAAATCCAAGACAAAGTTTGACTGGAAACAAGAGGGCATCAGGACGCTTCCTTAACCTTGCAACACAATACCTTGCATTTCAGGTACAAAAGAGAGATACACAGTGAAGTTCAGAGAGAGATCACAGGAAACAAAAGCAAACACAAGGGCTGAAAGAAACAGGTTTGGCTTTTAAAATCTCTTAAATTTCAAACTAAGTCACATATTAAGCAATTGCTCAGGTTCTGTAGTCATTCCTTCCATTCACACAAGCATAAAACATTATCATTGCCAGGATTACACAAATTCAGCTCCACATGAATATGAGTTCAGGATTGGGAAGAGCACCCTGCACTGAAATTACTCCTCCAGTTCTCCAGAAACATTTCAGCGTAGCCTTGCAAACATTTCATATGAGATGCAACACAATGCTAAGGCCACCAACTTGTCCCAAAGTGGAAATTCAATGCTGCAGACAGAAAACATAATTTGGATTGTAACAAATTCGAGAAATCTAAGTTCAACAGGAAAAGGGTAAGGTCTTGCACCTGGGTAAACACAATCCAAGTGTGCAACACAAGCTAGGATCTGTCTGGCTGGGAAGCAGCTCTGTAGAAAGGGATCCTGGGAGACACAGGCTCAATAGGAATGAACAGTGGGCAGTTGTGGCAAAGAAAGCCAACGGGATGCTGGGTAATATCAACAAGGGCATCACCAGCAGAGATAAAGATGTTGTTGTCCTACTCGGCACTTCTCAGGGCACCCCTGGAATCCTGTGTTCCAGTTTTGGTCCCTGATATACAAAAAAAGATACGGACAAGCTGAAGAAGGTACAGAGAAGAGCCACAAAGATGATCCAAGGACTGGGAAACTGTGAGGAAAGGCTGAGTGAGCTGGGCTTGTTCAACCTACAGAAAAGAAGGCTCAGGGAAGACCTCATTACCATGTTCCAGTATTTAAAGGGTGGCCACAAAGTAGATGGAGACTCCTTTTTGACAGAGTCACATAGAAAAGACATGGGGTGATGGGCACAAGTTATTCCCAGGGAGATTTCAGTTGGACACAAGAGGAAAATTTTTCACACTGAGAACAACCAGCCACTGGAAGTGCCATCTAGTCTGGGTCATGCTTTGCCTAGAAATGTTGGACCAGATGATTCCTGAGGTCCCTTCTAACCTGGGATTCAAGGATCCTATGACTAAAACTTGATTATTTTTGTCTGATGCCACGTTACACACCACAGTTCTGCACTTTTTTGGGTGTACTCCACCCTCTGCCACACACACTTGCCTATGAGTGTCTCAAGTAGCCCAAAACTTCTCTCATACAGAATCCTGCAGCTACAGAACAAGGGCTTCTTCATCAAGAGAAAGCACAATCATTTATTTATCATTCATTCACAATGCAAGACAGGCAGAGAGAATATTAAATGCTTACAACACCTCTACAACTGCAAGGCTACAACCCCTACCCTGATCAGAAAGTGGGTTATGTTATACACCAATGCATATACTCCACGCTGACTGCTGGCATAAGACAAAACCACTTTTCAAGAGAACTGAAGCACCAGCACCAGCATATGACAGCACTCCCTCACACCACCTACTCCCTGCTACAACCTCAGCATGTACCAGCACAGCGGCTCTCCATCCACATCCCTCATGAAAACCGAGTCTGGCTCACTGTAATGCCTACCTAGCTGAAGGTAAGTCAGGCATTCTATATCCCACCTGTCCAAGAGCTGAGCAGATGATTCACTTTCTACTTCCAAAGCTTTTTCTGTAGCGTGGAGCTTGTGCAGCCAACTCTGCACCAGGTAACACAGCTGCACTGAAGCTGAAACCCTGAGAACCTCACAGACACTGTAGCACAGCAGAGGCTGGCAGGGACCTCCGGAGATAGTGATGGTGACCCAGGGCAGGCTGACCAGGGCCATGCCCAGTCAGGTTTCAAGTATCGCCACTGACGGAAGACCACAGCCTCTCTGCAAATGGCTCCAGTGTTTGAGCAGCTGCCAAGGTGGCCCCCACAGGTCAGTCCCCTGGCACACTGTATAAAGCCTCCACACAGGATCACTTGCGCTGCCACTTCCCACACACAGCAGTGCTCATTAAGCGCACATCTAATCAGCCTTAACATGACGCTTTTGGTAGCCCAGTCTATGGTTTTACAAGCCTCACTAAGGTTTGAGAATGATAGTGCAAGATCCCTATGTACGCTTGGCAACTCTCTCATCCCCACCTGCAGCAGCACAAGAGATTTGCAGCACCCAGACACAGAACTAGAACAGGCTCTTACATTTCCTATACTCACTAAATGAGTATATGACCAAGACAGTCCAAAACAAGGTAGTATTAAACTGTGCCTCAAATGTAAGAAGAGAAGGCTATTTCATATGATTATGGATGCTGTAACGATTGTACTTTCTTGGAAAACTCCTGTTGCTGTTGAGTTTGCTGGCTCTACTGCAAATTCCTACAAAAAAAAAGCCCCAAACACAAGACTGACCAGCAAAGGAAGAAATGCAGCATTTCTTCTTGCAGGAAAAACTAACTCAGATTTACAGATGCTGAACAATACTGATTTTCCAAGATAACAGCTTTTATCTTGCTTAACAACAGCAAGTCCCAAATTCTTTACATTTCTGCCTGAAAGTATTTTACAGCCTTCACAGAAAGCCTCCCTTTACCACTCAAGTGCAGGAAAACGCAGCTAATGGCAACAGCAGCTCAGACAACACAAGCCCACTGTAAGCTTAGAGGAAAAATACCAAACGTATGAAAACTTTACTCTTTATAATAAACAATAACCTGGTTTTTAAAGTATATTCAACATCTTGGTTTTCCATAAAACATTCCTGAATCAGGCCTTTGCAGCAGGTGTCATAAAAACACATGACTGAGCTTGTGAAGAGTGGAGGGAGGGGAGGGAATTATTAGAAGAAATAAATAACCACTGTTTTGTACCAGTTTTTCTTGCACTTCAACATATAATTTGCTCCATCTTGCTGCCTACAGTCAAGTCCTGTAGCTAAACTTTTAACATGGATCTTAACCCAGCATTTTCCATTTAAAACACCAAGCTTGGTTAAGCAGAAACAGACCCAACACAGTCCTTCTGTCCCTCCAAGCCCCTGCCACCAGCCGCAGCATCCCCATTGGGACCCAACATCGCAGGGGCACAAACTGCCTGTGATGTACCTGTTCTTGAGAGGAACAGTGCATCACAAGGCTGCAACAGCCCCAGATCCAACACAGGATTTCTGAAGCATTCCAGCCAAATCTGTGTGTTTGGGGAAAGGACAGAGGAGGAATGGAAGGCAAAGAAAGAGTTTATTAAAAATTAGGATTGATAAATCTCACCCTGCTGTTGCCAAAAGAGCACATCAATCTGACTGCTGTTGACACAGCACCTGAGGGCAAGGCACGCATAGGGTCCATCAGCAATAATTCACCCTCCCAATGCTGCAGTCATTTGCCACACCAAACCAACACAGGCTCCCTGGAGACAGCAAAATTCGAATAGCAACCTTCTGCCATCAGCTTTCATGCCTATGTGCCATCTCCCCTGCATGGCAGCACTTCCACGGCCTTCAGGGGTATATTCACACACACAAGCGGCTACAGGTATTTTACACATTCCTGGGCTACACCCAGAACAAACAAAGTAGAAAATCAAGAGCGATCACCAATACTGAGTCTACCATCTGATTTACAGTCTCCACTTGACCTACAAACACCTCCCTGACCTCTTTCCAGTCCTCACACCAGCCGTGATCTCATAACAATGCCAGAAATTCAGCACCGCAAACACCCCCAACGAACAAGTGAAACCAGAGTTTCCCTGCAGAAGCAGCAAACGGCCAGATGTTGGATCAGTCTTGTGCCAGGAAAGAAAACAATGAAGATATTTTCTTGCCCTTTATTGGGCTGTAGAGGTGTTCACAGGCTCCAGATGTTAGGAACTATCACCACTGCAATCCCCCCAGTTAAAACAATGGGTGTCAGGTACTGCAAGAAGTCTCTCATCCCAGCATCAGCAAAAGGGAAGGAAAAGGAGTAGGAAGAGAAGAGCAGACCCTGGGACCCAGTTCTCCCACTCTTCAGCAAGCATGGATTCTCCTCCAATGAGGGCCAGGGATGAAGCGGTGTTCTGAAGACTTCCGAGGTGGGAAAACAAGAAATATGCTCAAGACACTAACCTCTCTTCATAGAAATGCTGCACAATCAGCTCTAACATCAAGTTCCTATTCTCCAGTTGCATTCCCATGGGAAGAATAACGTGCTTTGTACTGTGAAAGGACACAGAGGTCACGGGGGAACAGAATACTTCCTATGGGAAAGTCATGAACAGCGCACCAACCTCCTGCAGCCTGGTGTCCAGAATGGGTTAACCCTAACACTGTTCTTTCAGAAACAAGGCTCCAGAACAGCCTGAATGTTCTCAGTTGAATATTCTTCATAAAAGGGTGCTTTTCATATTCAGAAGGTAGAAGCTTTTCAATAAATTAAATTTCAGGCTGCATTCTCTCCATTCCAGCTCTAAGGCCAAAGAAGTTTTTAAAGTCTAGACTGAGTTTTTTAACCAGATTTCAATACACAAAACGTGCATCTAGCCTGGGATACCTGAACAGACACATCCTCAGCTCAAGCCTCACCTTCTGCTGGTCACAAACAAGCTAGTTTTGACAGAGCCAGACCTCCAAGTTCTCAATAGTATAATACAGCAGTACAATATCACATTGCCAGGATCAAACATCCCCAACATCCCCTTCCGTTCTCATTTATCCCTCTCTGAAGACACCTCAAAGCTCTTTGCACAGGTCTAAGACTTGGACTGTGTGCTCTAAACTTGCCTGGCAACTCAGTTCCCCTCAGTCAACCTCAAAAAATAAACAAACCACCAAACTCAGATAAAATCATGCTGCCAGGAACTCGAGAGGTTTAAAGATTGAGGAGTTACACACATTTTGATAAAAAACCTACACAAAAAACCAGGAGCCACTCACTCCATTTTCATCCTTTTGCCAATTTTCCTCTCCCTATAATATCCACTTATGTTTTGAGAGTTTAAAAACCCAGACGTTATCCAAAATAGATCCCATTTTACAAGTGATATTACTGGCCCCTTTAGGCAGTGGAAGCTGCTCTAAGGTGCCCCTGGAGCCTTCTCTTCTCCTGGCTGAACAAGCCCAGCTCTCTCAGCCTACCTCCATAGCAGAGGTGCTCCAGACCTCCAAGCAGTCTTTTGGCCTCTGGACTCATTCCAACAGCTCCACATCCTTCTTATGTTGGAGGCCCCAGAGCTGGATACAGGACTGCAGGTGGGGTCTTGCCAGAGCAGAGAAGAGAGGGAGAATCCCCTCCCTCGACCTTCTGGTCACGCTGCTGGTGACGCAGCCCAGGGCACAGTTGGTTTCTGAGCTGCAGGCGCACACTGCTGGGTCATGGGGAGCTTCTCATCAACCAGCTCCTCCAGATCCTTCCCCTCAGGGCTGCTCTCAATCCAGTCTCCACCCAACCTTCCACCAGTGCTAGAACCAACTTACTGGTGTGGATGAAATGACAGAATGTTCCACATGAAGAACCATAAAATATAGAAGTTTGGGATACGTAACCAAAATAGGAAGTATCTGAATTTAGGGGGAAAAAGCCCACAACTTCAAAGTTCACTCTTCTTTCTGCCTCCAGCCACAGGAAGCTTACTCACTAAGTATGCTGACATTCCATCAAAGACAAGAACACATTTCCTCATCTCTCCTTCCTGACCACAGAGTTCTTGCCCAACCTTGTTCTTGTTAACAACGTCATGGCCTCCACTTACAATTCACTATACAGCAAGAAACATGCTCATATGAGGCAATTTTTCCCTAAAAATACAGTTTTAGACTGTTTTAGCATAATATACTACAATTTCAGAAATAGTATATAACTCACATAGGGCAAGCATGGAGACATACAATGCAAAATCAGTTAGGATGAGGGTTAATCTAGAGATGTGGGATAGGCACCACAGAGAGAATGCCCAAATTAAATTCACAGTGCTGGCACTAAGCCCCCGAGCAGATTCTGGACAAAAGACTTGCTGTCTCTAGACTCATTTCTCCCCAGTCTGTGAAAGGAAAGTAAATTATACTGATTCCATTAAAAAAATACTGTGAAATATAAAACTAAGAATCACAATTCAAAAGCTGCTATTGAAAATACAAGGAAGATACACATCAGACACTTTCGTCACAGTCCCACTGGAAGGTGCTTTTCTAATGAGCAGCATGCCAAGCAGCATGTCTGTTCTCAGCCAGGCAAAGTCTCGAAGCCCTCCAAAAAGCAGCTGCTTTATGTGCCAGTGGACTACTCAGAGAACTTCTAGCTAAGGTGGATGTTTTTCCACAACAACAATCTATCAGTTTCAGCTGTAACTTAATTTTAAAAGGGCAACCACAATGTCATATTTTTGCCAGGCCTTTGGCAACAGAGTACTAACCTCCTCCTCTAATGAGATAAGGCATCTAGAGACAAATCATACTGTAGGGTTTGGCTTTTAATGTAATTCTTGAATGTTTTACTATAGAAAACAGACATTTCTTTAGAGAAATAGTCCACAGTTCTAACACTTTAATTAAAACTATTTTAAGGATGATCGGGGGCTGGAGCACCTCCTGTGTGAAGACAGGCTGAGAAAGTTGGGGATGCTCAACCTGGAGAAGAAAAGGCTGCTGGAGACCTCATAGCAGCCTTCCAGTATCTGAAGGGGGCCTACAAGGACGCCAGAGGGGACTCTTCATCAAGGACTGTAGTGACAGAAGAAGGGGTAACGGGTTCAAAATTTAACAGGGGAAGTTCAGGTTATATATAAGGAAGAAGTTTTTTACTGAGGGTGGTGAGGCACTGGAATGGGTTGCCCAAAGAAGAGGTAAATGCTCCATCCCTGGCAGTGTTCAAGGCCAGGTTAAACAGAGCCTTGGCAACACAGTCTATTGTGAAGTGTTCTTGCCCACGGCAGGGGGTTGGAACTAGATGATCTTAAGGTGCTTTCCAACCCAAACCATTGCATGATTCTATGATTCTATCAGGAGTTTTGGAAAGGTTATAACCTCTCCAGTGCCATGCAATACACAAACTTTAAACAACAGCAGTTAGAATGTCTTTTGAGAAAGACTTTTTTAAATGTCTCATAAACCTTTTTCCCTGTTTACTGGCAAAGACTGTGCCAACTCTAAAACGCCAATTCCTTCATTTTATTCAAATAGAAAATCAAGTTCAGGACTTGCCATCCATCGCATCCTACAATGAACTTCTCCATCAGTAAGATCAACACAAATTCATCATTATTCAGTCAACTAAAGGGTTTTCAAATGTTCTTTCTGTGTTATGGTTAGTTCTGTACCTGGTACCACTCACCCAAGCTCAAAGCAGGGGTGGTAGCTTTAGTACATTTCCCCATCCTCACAGCAGGGCCAGGCTGCGGTGTGGCTCCTTACAAGGTTGAACAGGAATAAAAAAGAGCAAAGATTTGAGCTCTCATCTGGTCAGACAGCATTAGGTCTGATTTCCTCCACCATGTGTGACCCTCAATGGGATCAGACCTAAGCAGTACTGGAATTAATGCTGTATTTAGAACTCCCAATGAGCAAAGCACAGAGAAGCAGGTTTGGACAGCGGCTCTGCTTTTACAAGAAAATCTCATTTGAGAGCTAAGGTTATATCTTTCCACAGATAACAGAGCCTCAAATAAAAACCCACCACTTTGCATAACAGCAAAGGTGAAAAAGAAAAAGGAGTGGGGGGAGAAACCTACATTAAAAAGCGCATTTAAAAAAAACAGAAGGGGAATTAGAAGAGGGAGATGTCCGAGGTGACAGAGGCTACTGAGAGGAAGCTCAGAAAGATACCTGTCACATATCAAAAATAAAAACCAGCAAAGAGTTGAAGACCTGCCCAAATGAAGAAAATAAGAGGTTCTTGCACACTGTGTATGAGACCATTGCACAGCAGGTCTAAAAGGAGTCTGAGGAGCTGCTGGGAAGGGGTACTAAGAATGAATAAATGGAAACTCAGGCATCATGAACAGCAAGTCCTGCAGAGAGGTTGTAGGGCCAACAGATGACCAGGATAGATCTGAACAGAGGGAGAACATAAAGAGAACAGAAAATCATTGAAGAAGAGAAGGAAGGTGTCAGCGTCACAAATCTGTTAGCTTGACTTCTCCAGGGGAATAAACAAGCACACAGATCAGATCTGACACAGGAAGTCTGCCTAGACTACTAGAAATGTGTTCCAGAAAACTTCTTACTTACAGGGGACTTTGTACCACAAGTGTGATTCTTTTAATCAGACAGCCCCACAGGGAACGGTGCTGTTTGACATATCACAACTTCCCTGGAAAAAAGGTGCAATGTTGACAGAAGAACACTTTCAGTTGCCTCTTTCATAATGGCAAAGATCAGGTGGACGGACGAGTTAGCAGAAATAATTCCTCACCAAGTGACCAAGTAGCAAAAATGCCAGATCAAGTTCAACGCCTATGAATGGTACGACATGCATATGGGAAAAATAATGTTAGGTACACAGGAATGCATTCTCAACTGGCTCATAAACAAGATCTTGGGATCCTAATTAATCCTCTGAAAATGTGAACTCAATGCACTCAGAAAAAGCAAACTGTATATTAGGAATTGTTCAGAACGCAATGGGGAACAAAAAGAGATCATTACATTAGCACATACATCTGTGCTATGCTATGTATGTGCTGTACACATTTCTGGTCATTCTTCCTCCCCATCTCAAAAAGGACAGGCAAAAGAATTAGAAAGGCACAGAAAAGTTCAACAAGGACGATCAAAGATACAGAGAAGCTTCCATAAAATAAAAAAGCATGGGAAGACTTTTCACTCTGGAAAAGATTTCAGCAGCAAATGGATACAACATATATCTCTAACAGAGGTGATCGGAGGAAGCTGAACAAGGAAGGGCTGCCTCTTTCAGACAAGAATAATTCAGCATCAGACAAACCAATAAAGCAGCAGCTCATAATGAACACTCAGTTGACCTGAGGAAAGCTCTACCCCAGGTCACTGTCCATGTCACACAGGTTAAAGAAGCAACAGTCAAACTTTTGGCTTGAGAAGCCCCTCAACCACAAGCCACTTCTCCTGAACTGGCTGCCAGGATCCAACATACTGGTCTTGTTTGGACACTCTTCTCCTGCACTGAATACTGTCCACACTCAGAAACCAGATACTGACCTAAAGAGGCCACCAGGCTGACCCACAGCTGTCCTTATGCAACGCATCTCATGTGATTGCTCTTGGAAGAATATGCTTCTTTTTGTTTATCCGCTTTATGACAAACTGCTAGGGAATCACTTTCTCCTAAAAATACCAAAAGACTGATGCAACACCCACGAGCAATTACATATCGGGGCTTTTTCATCACATCCAGCTACTGCAAATCCACCTTTCACTTCCATAGGCACTGAGGAATTCCATCAACTTTTCACTCCCTAGCTGTTCAGGAAGTTCCTGACTCCAGCATGCAACCAGTAACCAGCAAAGAGCATCGTTGACCTTTTTCGAGGATATACCTTGTCTCTGTGGTGCACTGATCAGACACCTTAAACCCATACTGTAAAATTTCCTAAGCATGGAGAAAATCCATGTCCATAACAGTAATATGAACTCCAAGTGTTAAGTACAGGTCATTTACCTTCTTGTGTGTCTTAAGTATCATCACTGTAACATGAAGTAGCTGTGCCTACACTTGTACTTCCTCCTGAACACAATGTCAACTGCCTGGCTCCTGTAACCATCACTGCAGACTACGTATCACTGCAGCAATTCCTGCAAGATCTACCACAGGAGCACACGAACAGCTCACCCAGCACAAACCTGCAACATGTTCCTCTTCCTACTACGGCTACTGTTTCTACTAACGTCCCTTTCCACACCTCTGGGCAAGACCAAGTTTAACATCGGAGCGGGTGCCTCTTGTTTGCGATACAAAACATGTACAATGCTTGGGGATGATCTACACCGACTAGTGCAAAGCATTTGACACTGTAGCACACAATACCCTTGTCTATAAACTGGAGAGGCATTGATTAGACAAATGGACCACTTGGGGATAAGAAATCGGCTGTCATATAGCATATCTGTAGTCATTCCCTGCTTTGTGCCATTTACTGCTTTATGTCTATTCTACCACTTCAGTCAGGAGCCAAAACCTGGAGCCCCACCTTTCAGTAACCCTTTCAGTCCAGCCTGCTTTTTAAGGAGAGCTCCACGAGTACTTGGACTATGCTCATTGAACCATATCTGTGTCCATCATGCCGCAGCACCTCCTCAGGCTCTTTTGGATTTTTTCAAATCTCACCTTCTTGAGAATCTTACTAGGACAAAACCAAAAACCTCACTGACTTTGAGATACATGGAAGCTTTTGCTTCCCAGACAGGAACAGAGCTGACATCTTATCCTAAAAAGAAGTAAACTTACTTGGCCAAGGAAGTACCTGTGGCAAGCCAGTGCTGGCTTGTACATGCTCTCTATAATCTTTCAGGTGCTTATAAATCAGCTGGTTACTTGCTGCAGGATTCTGAGGCATTTGCTATTCCCCATTCTCTTCTTTCCACCCTTTCACCTACAGAAACCACTCGCTCTTCTCCAGTCTTTCAAAACATCACCTATTTTCCATCTCTAAAGAGACACCTACTAAAGCTTTTAAGGGGCTTTTTTTAGGCTGTACTTTAAGTACACAGACAAAAATATCTCACTTAAGTGACTGCTGTAAACCTGCTCTTCATTTTTTCTAGTCTGTCATTAGCATTTAGCTGCTCACGAGCTGACTGCAGTCTTCAGTGAGAATCTAAAGGTATTGAACGCTTCAGTTTCAGTGACACACAGAACCACAGAATGGTTTGGGTTGGAAGAGACCTTAAAGCTCATCCAGCTCCAAGCCCCTCTCATGGGCAGGACACCTTCCACTAGACCAGATTGCTCCAAGCCCCATCCAGCCTGGCCTTGAACACTGCCAGGGATGGGGCAGCCACAGCTTCTCTGAGCAACCTGTGCCAGGGCCTCACCACCCTCACAGGGAAGAACTTCTTCCTCAGATCCCATCTCAATCTCCCCTCTGTCAGTTTAAAGCCATTCCCCCTTGTCCTGTCCCTACCTGCCCTTGTCAAAAGCCCCTCTCCAGCTTTCTTGTTGGCCCCTTTAGGCACTGGAAGCTGCTCTAAGGTGTTCCCGGAACCTTCTTTTCTCCAGGCTGAACAAGCCCAGCTCTCTCAGCCTGTCTCCATAGCAGAGGTGCCCCAGCCCTTGGAGCATCTTTATGGTTTCCTCTGGACTCACTCCAACAGCCCCACATCCTTCTTTCATCGGGTGCTCCAGAGCTGGATGCAGGTCTGCAAGTGGGACTTACTCTTTTTTTCTCCTCAACAGTTCTGCAGCTGCAATTACTCATTTACCTCATCAACCAAGTATCTGAACTGAGCATGACTTCTTTCCTGATTCTTTATCTATAGCTAGAGCTCCTCTCCCTGCAAAGGATACATTTCCTGATTCAAAACTCTCCTTTGGGGCAGGAATAGGAATTACTGGTTAATAATCTGTATTTAAAACAAAAGCCTGTTTAATTTAGGCCCATACATCCTGATTGTATGGTTTTCACTTTCATTTCTCAAATAGGTGGTCTCATCTGTGTATCTGAATACACCTACTGCAACTATTTTTTAAGAGACTGTGCCACCATAAATGCTTAACATCCACACTTCCTGCAAAAGTTTAACAGGAAAGTTAAAGCAGGCAATAACATTTTCAGACCTTCCTAGAACAGGCAAACGTATTCCTCAGAAGGACACATGGCTCATTTAGCAGCCACACCACCACTGCTGATGGTCAGGTAGCCACTGAAGCCCTGGGTGCTACTGTTGTAGCAGGTTTCTAAAACCCTTCCCAGGTAAACTACATCTATGTAAACACTTCTAAGCAAGCTCCTTCATTTTCCACATTCTCTTCCACCTCACCATGCAAAGGCGCAGCCCCTCCACTGTGCAGATGCCTGTTGTGGCTTCGATTTCAGCAGAGGAAGGGCAGAAGAGCTTTTACAGATACCCTCTTTCTGCTGAAATCTACACTGCCAGAAGGGGCTTGAACCATCTATGTTCATTGCACCTTTTACATCACTACTAATTCACCACCATTTTCATTGCTTTGGCCATCACTGTTGATGCCACAGTAGTATTTTTGGTTTACCAAGATCACAGCCTACATTGGGTCAATTTGCCTCCTTGAAGAAAATTTCCCCTTAAAAAGCCTCAGAAATCACTTTTGAGTAAGTCACTCTGTCACATTAAACACACTCCACTGCAACAAAGACTGGTAGGACTTTCCTGATTAACTAGAGTTCGAGCAAACCAAGTTTATGGGTTAAGCACTATTGTTTTCCTGAAAAATATGTTGTGGAAACATATAAAACAAAAGTCGTCCATTTCTGAAGGACTTTGTGTGGTACCAGTTGGGTACAGTTTGACAGCTGTCAAGCAAAGGGTTTTGAAACTTTTGGGTTTTGGCAGAAAAAGAGAAATCTACCTGTGGCTTTCCAGGAAAACACACTTCCTTTTCCACACAGACCTCCTCCTACAATTCCTAGACATTAAAGCTTTAGTGCTGCTTTCACTCTGAAACCTTGATGCTGGGAAGTTTTGGCTGTGTCAGTCATCTACTCAACAGGGATAGTCTCACAGGCAGGATGCTCGAAGTGACAGAGATAAGGAGATGACGAACACAGCTCTGACCACCTAGTCCATGAAATAGAAAGCAAAAATTAGAGACATACATTTTGGTATGTATCTCCATGCACTGTCCCCTCAAAAATAAAAGCACCAAACCTTTAACCAGAAAAGTTTCCATCATAAGAGTCTGCGCTTTGAGATCTTTCAGGCTTGTAAAGGCACAGGGAAACACAAGCACCTGTAAGGTGACTCGCTTGCCTGGGGTTGATTTTCAGCAGGCTCTAGGTTACAGAAGTAACATTTGGCAGGGATGAATTAGCAAACTCACAGGACTCCCCATATCCCAGAAGGAAGCTTTTGTCATCTCTGGCATCACACAGAACTAAATATTTTTCTTTCTAATACTCATCAGTTGAAAACTCGGGATCAGCAAATCACTAAGCTCTTTCTTCCAACAATGAAACAATCCCAAAACTACAACGAGTCTGAAAGTCTGACTTGGACATTGTCTTTTGAAAACAAACCAACTATTATTCCCATGGCATCTTTATCACAATGGCCCATACAAGATTAATTCAGTTTTTCACCAAAGCAATGCAACCTTCCTCCCCTCCTTGTTCACCACCGCGCTCTCACTGAGCTGAAACTCACTCTTTTACTGGCAGGAGCCTTAGAATTTTATTCACTTCCCAAGGAAACCCAGTTATGCAGAAAAGATCCCAGCTATTCTGAAACACCAAGGCTGCGTCCTCACCTAAAGACACAAATCAAAAGATTCACTTGAAGACGACCACCTTTAAGCCCCCATTCCTCCACCTTCTTTTTGGTACTTTGATTATGGACAGTAATAGCTTACAGATGTTGAAACAGAAGGCTGCACTGCCACAGAAATGCCCAGCAGAAGTTCCTTCAGACCTCTCCTTCTCACCCTTTAATGCACCATATAAGCTTCAAATGGATCATAACACAAGATATCACAGCTAAGGAATGCTTGTAAAGATCAGTCTACATCTATCTCCAATCTCGTTTTATACTCAAGACTAAGTTCCTCATACCACGGGCCACCAGCTCTTCCTTGGTCAAGCAGCACCACACCACCAGAGGATTGCGCTGCTCATCGCCAGGGCTCCATGCTGCCACAGCGTGCTGGAGAAAGCCTTTTGTAAAATGGGAGACAGCTGCCTGCAGCTTCCTGGAAAGCCAAAGCCAGGTCTGTCAGTTCCACGAGTATAGCATACAATGTCAGTCACAGAGAGAATAGAAAGGATTCCCAGGTCACAAGATCACAAAATCCTTGAATGGTTTGGGTTGGAAGGGACCTTAAAGCTCATCCAGTTCCAAGCCCCTGCCACGGGCAGGGGCACCTTCCATAGACCAGGTTGCTCCAAGTCCTGTCCAACCTGGCCTTGAGCACTGCCAGGGATGGGGCAGCCACAGCTTCTCTGGGCAACCTGTGCCAGGGCCTCACCACCCTCACAGGGAAGAACTTCTGCCTCAGATCCCATCTCAGTCTCCCCTCTGCCAGTTTAAAGCCATTCCCCTGCTCCTGCCCCTACATGCTCTCATAAAAGATCCACTGAAACTGCTCTACTGCTGCTACTCCCCTTCCACTCTTCACCTATGGCGTTCCACTATACACAGGTAAAACTATGTTTGTGTGTCAAACTGTACTTATTCTATTTTTTACACTCTGCTCATCGGAAAGGGGAAACCAAAACAAAACAAAACTGTTCCACACATAATAAAATGAACTCTGACAACAGCCAGGCCTAGCAATCACCCGAATGAAAGTAACATTGAAGACCTCAACAGCTGAATGCAGAGAACACTTGACAAATTCATACATCTCTGAGATTTTGACACTTTAAAAACTATTTTAATGCTCCCAACATGAAACCCGATTCCTCTTGGCTCTTGTATCTGAATCATATTTAGACCAATAAGTGGCACTACACCGAGTTAAGCTTTGTAACTGGAAATACCGGGAGGAACTGAACTGGTGGAAGGACTCGGGGGCCAACAGCACAGCTCTCACTGTGTTACACGTTCAATGAAAACCCCAGGGTGGTTTCCTTCCTCCTGAATTCGAGCCAGGTAATCTCCCTTCTGCATTACACAACAGCTCATGTAATCCTAAATTTATCACACTAGCACATTGTCATAACAGTGCTGGGCTTCACAAACAGTGAGATCATGCCTCATCTTTGCCTTTTTCATGAAAGGAAGCTTAATTTGCCTTTCAACAACCCTGGGAAAATAAGAGGACGTTGCACTGAGGAAATTTTGGCACTAAGGCAGCAGCTCTTCCCTCGGGATCCTCCCAAACACAAACCTACAACTGCACCACTTCGAGATTCAACCAGCTCCTTGCTCAATAAATCACAAAATAATCTTGAGATGTTCATCTGGTCTCGTGCAAGGAAGCTGATGCCTAAATATCAACCCAACTCCACAGAACAGGGTGACTAGCAGAGCGACAGGTACTTGCAGCACACCATGCTGTCACTGCACAGCGAAGTCCCTGTAAAACCGAAGCAGCAGAACAGTCCTGGTTCTAAGGAGGTCGGTCACAACCTACCAACGCTCCACACAAACCTGGCACAGTATTTTCCTCCACGTTTCAGGGATCCCTTTCACATACTCAGGTCATTTTTCTCCCTTCTTTTCTATGAGGCGTGTTCTCCTGATTCTGCACCAGGTGATACATTCTTTCCTTCGCTCGCCTCCTTCACTGGTTCAGTCCCATCCCACCAGCCCAACCAAAACTTTCTATGTCCCTTTCAGACACACTTCCTCCCACTTTCCCCCCTTCCCTGCTCTCCTCCAGCCCACCAGTACCTCAGCCTGATGACTCCCACTCTCCTAAGTAGTAAACACTCTACCTTGATCCCGATTCCTCTGGAACCCTCCGGCAGGCAGAGCAGTTTTAGCAGCTCCCCTGCACAAGCACCCAACCCCAACCCTCCCTCCCTTCCCACCACCTCCACTTGCTTCTTCCTCCTCAGGCGCCAGGCAGGGAAGAGAATCACTTCATCTGTGTATCTTGGGAAATACGTGGTTTTGTGTTTGTTTGTGTAATTGTGTATCTTTGCTAACCAGAAAAATTGGTATTTGCTCTGTCTGCCAGCACGCTCATCGATCATCGCTATTAGAAAACACATTTACAGAACAAAACGCAACCGCAAAGAAGAAATTCACCACCTTCCGCAGCCAAAACACCCATCACCCTCCACAGCCAAATCCAACCGGCACCTGAAGCACCACAGGTTGGGGGGAGGAGAGGGGAGGGAATAGGGACCCAGCGGGCCCCTCCGCACCCACCAGCCCCCTTTGCGCACCCCGAATTCCGCACACAAAACACCCGCGAGGGGAGGGGACCTCCCCATCCCCGCCTGAGGGGCCTCCTCTAGGGCTTCCCGCCGGGGAGAGGCCTGAAGGCCGCGGTTACCTAAGGAGAAGGAGCGGGGGGATGCGGACGACCATTAACGGCAGTTAAAGGGGGGGGAAGGAGGGGGAAG